>PJQD01000086.1:0-222494 GCA_002922495.1 Rhodotorula taiwanensis | reverse complement strand
GGGGGGGGGGCGAAGAAGTCGATACTCTTCCTCTCCTATGAATGAGAGCGTGGCTCACTGCCTTGCCGTCCGCGGTCCCGCAGGCGCTCCATGAGGCGACGCGGATCGCGAGGACCGTCAGCGACGTTCATTGCCTCGCTGCGTGTCGCAGGTAAGCATGGATCCCGTCTTGGAATGTATCCCACTTTTGGAACGACTGATCAACGTAACCTTTTTATCGCAGCCTCGAGCGGCGACTCGACAGCGCCGACAAGCGACCGAATACGAGCGAAGGCCGTGGTCTGGCGGCGGCCGACTTGAACTCTGCCTCGCCGCACGACTTGCTCTGGGACCTCGAACGGAGACGGGAAGCAGTACGTTTCGCCCATCCTCTTCTGCGGTCTGTTCGCGATGGTGCAGATCCTCTTTCTGACTGTCTTTCTCGCCAGCAGGGAAACGACCCGCTTCAATCGCTCTTCCAACCACTTTACGTCGCCCACGCGCGGTACCGCTCCTCCTTGTTCCCTCCAGCACCACCTCCGCCAAAAGTCGGCGATCCAGAGCACAACAAGGACGAAGCGGCGAAAGCGGCAAAGGGCGAGCGGCCCGATCCGGTTTGGGACGCGAACTGGCACGCGGCGTCGGCGGGGATTTGGGATAGCATAGGTGAGCCACTCCCTTTGTCGGTCTTTTAGGCTACGGAAATCAGAAGAGGCTGGTGTCGCTCATGCCTTTTTCGTTGAAAGGCATCGAATCGCTCGCCCGAGTGCACGAGGATCTGGCACTCGAGCTTGGCGATCCGCTAAGACCTTTGTGGGATCTCCGACTGTCTATTCTCGCTCGGCGCGCGCGGAGGGTATGTGCCTGTTCTGTTTTCGCCCCGAGTGTGCTGGACCTTGGTCACCGAGTCGAGCCAACTGAAGCTGACCCTCCCCTCCCCTGTCCAAACAGCTCGCGGCTCAGAACCGTCACGATGACGCACTCGCGCTCCTCCTTACTGCTGTCGACACGCGCGCGAAGCGCGTCGATTTCGGTCGGAGGGAAGTGCGCGTGTGGCGCGACCTTGTTTTCGAAGTCGAGGCTGATCGAGCCGCGAGGAGGTGCGTCCTTTCCCGCGTCAACCGGTGTCCTTCAAACCGGTCAGGGTTGCCGGATTTGATGGTCTGACTTGGCTGTGTGGCTGTGTGGCTGGCAGTGGCGATGCGGCTGGAGCGGATCGTCTCTCGAGCTATCTGTCGCGTGATCCGGCGATACAGCGGATTCGGACTCGCTTTGCGATCGAAGTCGATGATGAGGTGCGTGCTTTGTGGTTCGCACGCGCGGGAATGGCCCGCCCAAAAGAGACGGCAAGGCAAAACTGACGGCGCCCCCCTCGGGCGGAAACTCTTTTGGCGCAACCGCCCGCAGACCGAACCCGTCTACACCCTTCTCACCAAGTGTGCGACTGCCCACCATCTTGCGCGCCTCGGGTTGGACGAACCGTCTCGGCTCGCTTCGTTGATCGCGCTCGTTCAACTTCGAGTGACGGCGGCGGGTGAACCTGCCCGGCTCGAAGCGGAACGAGGGTTGGCTGAACTCGAAGAGGCGTGGCCGGCTTTGCTGGCGCTCGATACTTCCGAAGGCAGTGGTTGCGGTGGTGGTACGACGAGGAAGGGCGGCGGGACGGAAGGCGAGTTGATGACGAGAGCGAGGGAGGCGAAAGCCAAATTGGAGATTTCGGCGTGTCTTGCTCAAGGTGCGTGGCGGCGCGCGCGACTGCTTGCCTGGTGCTTGTTTTTTGAGAACAGTGACTGACGAGGCTGTGCTCGCCAGATGATCTGCTCCCGCCCATCATTGAAGTGCTCGATGCCGTCGCGCAAAGTGAGCCTTGTCCACAGCACGGGACCGAAGAGCGCGGTCAGCGTTTCCGCGACACTAGGAGCTGATGCCCTCTCCTTCCCCTCCCCGGGATCCGCCTACAGATCACGAGCGGCTCTCCTTGCCGGCCCTCGCGTCGCGAGACTATTCCCTCCTCGCCTCGCTGTGCGATCACCTCGGCGCCGGTCTCCACGAGATCGATGGCAAAGGCGCAGAATGGCTCGCACGCGCGGACGAGTATGAGACGCGCGCGGCTGCCTTGGTGGATGAGCTCGGGAGGCACGAGCGGTTCGGGCGCGAGAGGCCCGAGACCATCAGCCGACTCGAGACGGTTTTGCCGGTGGCGGACCTCGTCGTCGAAGCGGTCGAGACGAGCGTACGGGTTTGACCCAAGTCTGTGACGCAAAGTGGATTGGCGCGTTCTCTCTTCCTTGGGGGGCGATTGCTCTTCGAGCGTGAAACGTGGAAAAAAACGACTTTGCAGACTTGCGAGGTTTTTGCGATTGATTCCCTTATGCGGCTGGGAGGCAGCGGCGGCGGCGGGGGGAAGACGAGTATCGAGTACAACACAGGGTACGACATGGACGATGAAAAGGGGAGCGAGGGACGAGAAGGCGGTCGGTCATCGCTGCGCGTTTGTCCGGGCGAGGAGGTAGTTGATCGACGACACCCTCGGTTTGCCCTTGGCTTGCTGTTCGTGCGGAGGAGCGTGCAAGCTCCAGGTGTTAGTTCCCCGTTCGTCAAGGAGGGCAAGGGGGTTCAAACGAACCGGCTTGCGCATACATTCCTGCAGTCGGGCGGCGGCGTCTCGGCACGCGGTCGAACTCGCGAGGTCGCCAGAGCTCGCCCAGCAACTGAGCATGTTGGTGAGCTCGAGAGCGCACGGCTGGACGTGAGCCGTCTTGCGAGGCTTGACTTTGAGCTGACGGTTGGTCGTCGTAGCAAAGGGATGGGTTCGAGGAGCGGGAGAGGGAGGTGTGGTCAGCCCATCTCGAAACGAAGCCTTGGGGACGCGGTCGCGGGAAGAACGAGCGGTACCTTTTGGATATGCATCTCTCTCCTCGCAAATCTGGCGAGCTGCTCCTGTAGACTTGCGACTGATCGCCCGTCGCCGCTGTTCGACTTTTGGATGTCGCCGAACGGCCGAAACTGTGAAAAACCAACGTTGAAGCGATTTTGGCGGGCCGATTTCTCTGGTGTTCGCGAGCTGAGCCGTTTCCCTCACTTGAGACCTACGCTCTACCACCGCTGCAGTTCCTTCCAGACCAGTCTGAGACCGTCAGATCTACCTACAAGTCGCACCTCGGCTCTAGCCCGGATCCCCGCCGCTCGACCTGCTAGTCGTGCAGCTTGACTTGAACCGCTTCCCCTTTTCAAACCCCGCCACACTCGATCACTTTACTACCATGTACGCTCGCATACCGCTCTCGTACTGCAGCCTGTTGGACCGACGCTAACCCGGAGCTGTGTATCCTACAGGCCCCAAAACGAGTACATCGAAGAGTCGATCCGGGTGCGTCTTCCTATCAGACTGAGCCGACCGATGTCAGCGCAACACGCCTACTCGAGAGACTGACTCGTCCACTCTGGTCGGTGGTCTGTGCCCGCAGCGAAATGGTCGCCGACTCGATCACGAGGAGCGCAAGCGGAAGCGCGCCGCCCGTGAAGTCCACAAGCAGTCGCAGATGGCGCAGACGATGCACGGCCACAAGGCCAAGCTGATGCACCAGCGCCGGTACGCCGAAAAGGTCGCGATGAAAAAGACGATCAAGGCGCACGAGGAACGCGACGTCAAGACCAAGGACGCGTCGGCGCTCCCCGAAGGCGCGTTGCCGGCGTACTTGCTCGACCGAGAGGGCCAGAACGACGCCAAGGCGCTCTCGTCCGCGATCAAACAGAAGCGCAAGGAGAAGGCCGGCAAGTTTGCCGTCCCGCTCCCCAAGGTCCGCGGAATCGCCGAGGACGAGATGTTCAAGGTCATCAAGACGGGAAAGTCGAAGCGCAAGGGGTGGAAGCGCATGGTCACCAAGGCGACCTTTGTCGGAGAGGTGCGTGTCGCGCTCGCCGACGTGTGTGCTTGATGCCGTACTCACGCGCGCGCGCGCCCCCGCAGGACTTTACCCGGAAACCGCCCAAACTCGAGCGATTCATCCGTCCGTCGGCTCTTCGATTCAAGAAGGCGAACGTGACGCACCGTATGCTCACTCCACATCCACCATGATGTTCCGCAAAGTATACTGACGCCAGAACTACTCGCTGCAGCCGAACTGAAGGCGACCTTCCAACTTCCGATCATCGGGGTCAAGAAGAACCCCCAGTCTCCCATGTACACCCAGCTCGGTGTCATCACGAAGGGAACCGTCATCGAGGTCAATGTGTCCGAGCTTGGCCTCGTTACCGCCGGTGGAAAGGTCGTGTGGGGCAAGTACGCCCAGGTGACCAACAACCCAGTGCGTTCTCGCTTCCGCTCGCCCTTCGCGCTCTCCTCGGTCTACTACTGACGCCTATAGCGCATTACAAAAAGGAATTAGACGGATGTATTAACAGTAGCCTGTTGGAAAGTAGCGCACTTATGGAGTTGCAGGAAGAGTCCGGTGGCGCTAACCTTCGATCCGGAACTTGCAGGTTTGAACGGCGGCCTCTCTTGCCAAACCGACCCTTCAGCATCGCTACTGCAGCTTCTCTGCACCCCTCTACGCCACCGTCAGCCCTGTACACGGCCTTGCCGGCATCCAGTCTCTACTCGCCACCACCGACTCGGTCATTCTCCCGTCCTGTCTTCCCGCCTGTTCCGCCCGGTGTTGTATCGCTCTTTCCTGCTCTCTTTCCTCTCCAGTCCCTCTTCTGGCATACTGTTCCTATCATTCTGTCTCGCATATGCAATCACATACCGCTTCAGCCGCCGCGAGCCTTCGTCTCGCCGGCGCGCTCGCGCTACTTCCGGAAGATGGCCTACAAGGTCTGGACGTACGCGACGCAACCCGACGAGACCGGCGGCGCCGCTCTCGCCCGTGCTTGGGGGATCAAGGTGAATCTCATGTACCGCGATGAGGTCCGGCAGCGACAGATCATGGCTCGGACCGACGAGCTCGGCGCTGCGCTGTGGGCCGGTTTCAGCCTTCGGCAAGTCGCGCAGAAAGTCGGTCTCGGCTCGGCGAGGTGCGTCGAACGGTACGGAGCAGTACGACCTTTGCCGGGACGAGTTCGCCGCCCTTCCTGCGTTCAGCAAAGTCCAACCAGCCGTCACGCTTCTCGAAAAGGCCATCTGGGCGACCCGTTGGTTGAAGATGCTGAATCAACGGGGCTTCGGCCAATCCTGACCCGAAAGGGAGTAGCCGCTGTAGCAGTCCGCGCTCGCTTCCCCCTGGAACCTTGATCATCGCATGAGCTCTCGACATCGCTCGTCACGCCGTTTACTCGTTTCGGACGACTCCCGCCGGGAGCTTCCAGCGTCGCGACCCGCTGCCTTCGTAGAGAAGTGTAACTCCTCGCGCTGCCTTTGAAAGCCGCGCCCGAGATCGCACGCGGACCGCTGTGCCACTCTCCCAGGAAGCGCACGATAGTCTACATCACACATTGCAAAACTCAGAAGCGCGCTCACTCTCTCTCTCGTTAGCGCGCTCGAGAGCCCATCTATCGCCACTCCTCGGCGAACTGCGCCTTCGCATCTTTCGGCTGCGTGCGGCATGCCCGGGGCCGAGAGTCAGTATGCCGCCCCGAATGAGGGTGAGAGACCTCGAGAGCGCGCGACGCACGAGGTTGTTGAGGGCGGTGAGGGGACCGTCCGGCTCGCTGCCCTTGCGCTTGCTCTGCGGGCCCGTCTTTGCCTTTTTGCCGGCGGCGAGGTCGTCGAGCACCTTGACGATCGACTCGGGCGTCAGGTCCTCCTGCGCGCGCGCAGGAGTGACATGTCAGCTTTCGGTTACTGATGTAGAGAGACGCGAGCGGAACGCACGTAAAACTCGTCGTTGATCTGGACCATCGGAGCGTTCGAGCACGCGCCGAGGCACTCGACCTGTTTACAAGCAGGCGAATCAGCAAACCATGGGGCCTCTCCACGTCTCGCCGGCCGGCAGAACGGACCTCGAGGAGGGTGAACTTCTTGTCCGGGGTGGTCTCGCCGAGGCCGACGCCGAGGTGCGACGTGATCGCGTCGACAATCTTGTCGGAACCGCAACCGCCGAGCATGCACGGGGTGGTCGTGCAGATCTGGACAAAGTGGTCTCCGACCGGTTCCCTGCGCGAATCGAGTTAGCTTTCCGGGCGTTTGTACGATCAGGACAGCCGAAGGCAAAAAAGGGCGAACCGGTTGAACCTGCGCGTAAGGGCAAGGTCAGCCTCTCGGAACGAAACGAGTTCACCGCGCAAATTGAGCTGCGCGAGGGCACGCACATGGTGTAGAACGACGCGACCTCGTACACCCGCATCGGCGGCATCTCGAGCACCTCGGCGACGTGGTTCATGACCGAGATGCTCGTCCAGCCCTTGTTCTGCTTCTGCGCGACTTCGAGCAACGGGATCACGGCGGCCTTCTTGTATTGAGGCGGGTACTTGGCGATGATGGTCTCGGCGACTTTTTGGTTCTCGGCGGACAACTTGAACGGGATGTCGGGGCTGTTGTACGACGAGTTGCGGTGCTGCGCGCGCGGTGCAGGCGTACCAAAGAGTCAGCATGGATCCTCTCGCGGGGCGGCATGACCGCTAGAAGCCGCAATGCCTCGCGGTGGAGTACTCACGACCATGAGAGCGTCGGATCCCTGGCGGGCGGTCGAGGCAAAGCCGCGAGCCTGCCGTGCGACTGCGCGAGCGACGTTCTGCATCATCCTGTTCACGAGTGGGTCTTGCTGTGGAGAGTGCGCAGGCGTGTGGGCAGGAGCGGCGGCGATGTTCGAGTCGTCACGAGCGGCGAAGACGATCTCCGGCGAGCCAATCGGCATCGTCGCCTTTCTTCCTCTCGCTCACACCGCGTCTGCCGGCGCGTAGAGACTACGCATGTCTTTAGATCCTGCTCTAGACTCGCTACAGGTGACTCGAGACGCGCGCGGTCAAATGCCCACGCTGCACGCGCTCTGCTCTGCGATGCCAGCCTGGCGCCGATCCGGCGCCTGCTAGACTTGCGCGTGAGTGCTACAGGAGGCTGTCGATTTGACCTGCTTTTGGCTATATCTGCCGCGCGCCGCTTGACTGTTCATAGCGCGCACGAGGCTTGTGGCTGCCCGCTGCCGTCACCGGTCTCGGCAAGTGGAAACAGATCCACATAGCCGTTCATGTATCACAGACAGACAGTATCTGCAGCCGGCTGATCCAGACGAAACTCGCTCAATCGCTCAGGTGGGCAGCCGAGAGCGGCAGCTTGTTTCCTCCCGACTTCGGTACGAGCAGTTGGCTCCGCTTGCCTGATCTGGGTTCGCGCAGGAGGGACGCGAACTTGCCGGAGCGAGAATCGACTCTGCTCGGAAGGTCGGCCGCGCTCCGTTGTGGGCAGTGACAATTCAGAGCGATCAGATCCTGCTATAGGTGAAGACGCTAGAGTGAGAGCGCTCTTGCAATTGTGCAACGCTGGGAATGGGAACCAGCCCGAGACAGATCGAGAGACGGTTCTAGTAGCGGCTTATTCAGAGAACGCAGAAAAGTGGGTTTTCTGAACCCGCACACAGGTGCCATAGGGAGGGGTCAGCCGTCGTGACGCGCTTCGAAAAAAAGGTGAGACAAGTCTGTTGACCGCCGTTCGCGGAAGTTTCGCACGCGTGCCGCAAACAAGCCCGGCGCGTTTCGCCTCGTCGCTTTCCCAAAGCCGTCGTCGCCCTCTGTCTCGGCTGTACGCTCGCCCTGCGCGACTCGTGCTGCCTTTGTGAGCTATCTAGGAACCAGTGCGCACGTCCCTACGCCGTTGCACGCTCCGAACATCGTGTTGTCGTCACCCAACTCTGGCTCTCGTTCCCTCTCGAGACGCTACCTCGCGCGCCCTCGAAGGAAACGCGTCCCAACAACAGCCAGCCCCCGTTGAGACGCCGACGAGGATGAGCGCCATCGAGACGACGCCCAACTCGTCGAGGTTCGCGACCCAGTCGCAAAACAGCCGGACCCACAGCGTCCGAACCGCGACAACTTCGGCCCTTGACGACCAACTCCCTCCCGCTCGCCCCGTCTTTCTCGAGAGTGCGTTGTTTATCAACGCCCTCGCAGGACCGTCGAGGCAGCCGCCGGCGTTGGGAGTCAAGAATGCGAACGGGGCAACGTCGGTGCCGATGCAGACGACTCGGGTCGACGGCAGGTCACTCGGGTCGGCGGCGCTCCCTCCTGGCGTCGGCAAGGACTCGAAAGCCGGAGCTGCGCCGCCGACGCGGAAACGGACAGTCGCCGACGCGATCGACCGCGAGAACCTGCACGTGGCTCCAGTCGCGGGAGACGAGCGCGCCAACAAGCGGTTGAGGGCGAACGCGGGCGACATGACGATGCTGGCAGCCGCTTCCGTTACGGCCGACGCCATCACCGCCAAGCGGAAACAACGCAAGATTGATCGCGGGGCCGGAATCGAAAAGCTGCAGCAAGACACGCAGCAATGGCGACAAAAGTACCGCAAGGCGTTCCCGTCGTTCACGTTCTACTTTGACGCGATCGACGAGGCGACCCAGTTGACCCTCGGCGTCGCCGTCAAACGGCTTGGAGCTGTATGTTGGCCCTCACACAGCGGGCTCGTATTTGAAGCGTAGGCTGACCCGTTCGTGGTGCAGTCGGTCGACAACTTTTTCTCGAAAAAGGTCACGCACGTCGTGACGACGCGACCGATCCCGACCGCTTCGACCTCGGCGGTAACGGGTGCGGGCAAGGAGAACGTCGAGTCGGGGTCGGCGGGCAAGGCGAACACTTCGGCGGCGGGCCGCGCGCGGAAACCGACCGCGAGGAGTCCGAAGATTTACGAGTTGCCAAACGGCCACCGCGTCCGGCAGTGAGTTACGCGAGCCGCGTGTCAATGGTCCAAGACTGACGCCGACGTTGCCGCCCTCGCAGTCCCGAGGGACCGTTGGACCAGAACCCGTTCATCGACTCGCAAGACATCCTCGCCAAGGCGGTCGACTTTGGCCTCAAGATCTGGTCTTGCGACAGTCAGTCCCCGCAATGAACCCTCGTCGCCGCCCGAGCACCAGCTGACAGTGTTCTGGACCAACGCAGAGCTCCAGCTCATTGTCGACCGGATCAACCAAGTCTCGCCGCACAAGGACAAGAAAGGGTTGCAGCGCGACCCGTCTCTCCCGACCCTGCTCCGTGACGAACAGCTCTACGGGACTCGCGAGCGAGACCCCGTCGTGCCTCGGAACGACATGTACTACTTCCCGCCGAACAAGATGTACCTCTTTGTCGAAGACTCGACCGGCGAACACCGCCCGATCGTGATCAAGGAGTACGACAAGCCAAAGAGGCACGAGGACCCGACGTGGCCGATTCTCTGGGGTGGCGTCGAGGGTCGAACTGGCTTCTACCACTATGACGGACCCGAGATCACGTACGAGCGGAGAGTGCCGCCACCCGCACCGGCCCCTGTGCCTGCAGCTGGAGGTGCGACCGGCTACGGCTCGACCGCTGCCCGCGCCGTCGCGCCCAACTTGCGTCGCGCGGTCTCACTGCAGAACGTCACGCGGCACCAGCAAGCGCAGTACGCCCAACAGGGTGGCGCTGCCGCGCATGCCGGCGTCGGAAGGGGCGAATACCTCGCCGCTTCGGGCAACAGTCAAATCATCACGTCCAACATTGCGTCGGCGACGTCGACTGCTGCGCGGTCCGGCGCCGCGCAGGCGAATCGGAACGGGGCGAACCCGTTCGTCGACAAGCGGCTCGCCGTCCTGTCGAACCGGAACGTCTCCGTCTCGGGGGGCATGTTTGCTGGCAGCGCGACGAGTGCCTCGGCCAGCGGAGCGGCCTCGGCTGCAGGAAGCGGCGGTGTCACGTCGGCGACAGCAGCGGTGGCGACGCTATCGGCGAGCGAGGGTCGGTCGCGGGTCGCTGCGCTCAAGCGGACAGCACGCCCAACCGCCGGTCTCAAGCGCAGCATCTCGGTCGATGCCGGTCTGAACCCGCCTCGGACGGCTGCGCCGCCCGCGCCGCCTCGCGAGGAGGTCAAGAAGCCCGGCTACTGCGAGAACTGCCGGATCAAGTACGACGACTTTACGACGCACGTCGTCTCGAGCAAGCACCGCCGGTTCGCGCTCAACCCGAAGAACTGGTTTGACCTCGACGCCCTCCTCGAGAAGATCGAGCGACCGGTGTACTGCATCGAGCTGGAGGAGGAGCCCGTCCGGAGCCCGATCAGCCTCCACGAGAGCGAACTGGACCAAGACGAGCGGCGCGGCTCGAGCGAAGGTTCAGAACTCCAGTGCGACGACTCGGGCTACCACGAGACGAGCGTCGCCGTCGGGCACGTCGTCAAGGAGATGGAGGGCATGCTCGCTGAAGCCTCGGCGATGCTGTCGGACGACGGCGACGACGACGAACTTTGACTCGTGGCGGCGCTGTCAATTAGGTTTGCAGCGCTGTATGCCCGCCTGACGGCCGAAAAGAGGCGCCGACGTGCCAACGAGCGCCTACAAGCGCTGGCTATCGCCGAATTTGCCGAGCTGTACGGCGACGACTCGAGTGACGACGATTCCGACGGTTCGTACGGGTCGAACCTCGTTTGCAGCGAGACCGATTATTCCCGGGACTCCGACTGCCTCGGCGAATCCGACTATGACTAAGTCACGCCCTCCGTTCTCGTTTCCCCTCCCCTCCTTCTTTTGCGACCCTCTTTCGGTCGCCCCCCTTCCACCTCCTCCCCCTTCCACCTTCCCCCGCCTTCCTTTCCACTGTCCCCAGCTCGCGCGCGCGAGCATATACCCTCTTTTTGCGCTTCCTCGATATCATTTTTCCCGCATCTTTCGACCCTTCATCGCATCATTCCCCGTTCCGTCATCGTTTTGCTTCGAAACTCTTTCAGCGGCACAGATCTGTGAATCGCATTTCCTCTCTATCCATATGAGCTCGCGGACCGAATAGGCGTGATGCGAGGAATTGCATGCAAGGGTGCCTGTGCGCGCAGGCTATCCGTACACGACGCTGCCTTGGCCACGGCTCGATTCCTCGTAGAGCGACATGGTCAGTGATGCCATGAACCCGGGCAGGGAAGCGCGTCCTTCGAGCCAGAAGCCGACGCTCCTTCGGACCTCCTCCAAGCTCATCACTTGCTCGTCCATCGCCGAGACGAGCTTGAAAGGCATCGGGCCGCCGGGCCAAGGGTCGAAAGCGAGCGAGCGATCTTTGGACGGGGCGTAGACGGAGGTGACCCGGATGCGACCCGACTCGAGGAACGACAGTTGGAAGCCGAGCAGTTTCTGCACGGCCAGGCGGAGCGCGTCGGCCTTTTCCGCGACGGCCTGGACACAATTTGCGATCAGTGTCCGTTGCTCAAGCGGAGAGTCGGGGCTCCTGCACACCTGCGTGATGCGCTTCATCAACTTCTCCTTCTGCAGAACCTCCTCCTTGAGCTTCTCGATATCTGCGCGAGCCGTCTCGAGCGATTCGCGCGGGACGAGAGCCTGTCGGTCATGCCCTTGCTGCCCCCGTTCGAGGTCACGCAGACGCCGTAGCGACGCTTCGTTTTCGCTGCGAAGCCGTTCGAGCGTGGCAGACCGGATGGCGTGCTCGACCCGATCTGGGGAGTCGCGGAACTCGAGCACCTTGTGCGTCTCGGGGTTGTACGCGCCGCGAATGCCCTGGTTCTCCTCGAGAAGCTCGACTTGACTTGCGAGCGCTTCATTCTCTTGCTCCATGAGCTCGAGCTCGTTACGAGCCTCGTCGAGTTCTGTGTGAAGCGGATTCAGCACGAGCTCTCGGTCAAGGGACGTGTATGTGCGTCACGGACTCACCTCGCTGGAGCTCTTCGTTGAGACTTAGCTGCTCCTGCAGAGTCCGGGCGATCGCACCTTGCGAGGCGCCTTCCGCCTTCTCGCGCCGCTCGCGCTCTTCGAGGTCGACGATCTCGGTCGTATTGCCGCCATAGCGTTCGACGAGCCCTCGCCAATGCGAGACCTGTTCCGTCAACGTCGCCACTTCCCGCCGATGCGCGTCGAGAAGCTCTTCGAGCTCGGCGATGCGAGCCGTCTTTTGCGCGTCAAAATTGCCAGTGTGGTTGATCGCTTCTTCGGTTGTGTAGCTCTCCTGCGATATGGACCAAAGCACAGGCGTCAGAAACATGAGCTGCTGGTCTGGCGTGCTGGTCAAAACGCACCAAATGGCGCTTGAGCATCTGAACCTCCTGGCTGAGCAGCGAAGTCTGCGACGAGTCGACGCGTGCCTTTTCCTTCGTCGCCGACAGCTCCTTTTCGGTCTGTCGCAACTTGCTTTCAAGATCGGCAAGCCGCTCTTCGAGTTGGCCAATGATGCGATCCCGTCGCTGCACTTCGAGCTCGTGCGAATTGAGCCGGTCTCGGAGTGTCGCGTTCTCGATCCGAGTCGCAGCGAGGTTCTTGGTGATTTTTCGCGGCGAAGAGAACGTGTCGGTGTCTTCGGGCTTGACAAAGGCAGACCTTTTCGATCGCGGCGTGAGTCAGCCAGACCGCGCCGGTGTGAGCCCGCGATGATGTTTCACTCACCAGTCGGCTCGCTCGCGCTTGAGGATATCGAGCTCGATCGCCTGTGCCGTGGCTTGTTGCTTGAAGGCCTCGGCCGCCTTGAGCTTCTTCTCGAGGGCCCGGTTCGTCTCCTTCAAGAGCTCGGCGTTGGCATGCTGCTGCTCGTATGTGTCGACGCGGCGCTGCAGCTTGGCGTTGTCCTTCTCGAGGGTACGGAGCGTCGATACTTGACCTATTTGGGTCACCATAGAGTCAGCTACTCGCCCGAGAGGGGCATCTGCACCGCAGACTTACGATGCAGCTCCTCGCGGATGATCGCCGAATCGTTCGAGGAATGCGACTTGAGCTTCTCCTGCTCGAGCGCGGCTTCAAGTCCAACGCATCGCTGCTTCTCCTCGGTGAGTGCCGCTCTGTAGGCCTCGGACTCTCCTCGCAACAGGTCGACCTCCTGTTGGAGAGCCGAGTTCCGCTGTTGACGGCTGTTGGCCTTGGCGACCGCCTGGTTCGCTTCGTGCTGGAGATCCGCGAACGAAGCTTGCAAGTCGGCATGAGCGTCCTGGAGCTGGTCGAGTTGAGCTCGCAGGTCGCGTGACTCTTGCTCGAGTTTGACTTTGCCGTCGTCCTCGTCCTGCTTCTTCCGCTCGGCGCGCTCGGTCGCTTCGCGCTCTTTCGCCAACAGGACAGTCCGGTGCCATTCAAGCTTGTCGATTCGGGCTGCCGCTTCGTCGAGTTGGGCTTGCGCTTTCTCGGCAGCGATGTTGGCTTCTAGCTTGGTCCGCTCGGCGACATGCTTGTACTCGTCGATTTGGCCGAGGGCGCGCGCGAGCTGCCGTTTCAGCGAGCTCGTTTCCGATTCTAGTGCTGGTCGTGGTGAGCGCGTGTCTGGCAGGCGTGCGTAGCAGTTGCGAGCGCAGGCCCACCTTGCTGCAGTCCAGCGACACTCGGGGTCCGTTTCAGGGTGGAAGTCACGAGTGGCGGTCTTCCGGCTCCGATAGGAGCTGTTGGATGATTCGCGAGTTAGTTAGGGCAACCAGGCCGTTGCTGCCTGAACCTGCTCACTCTCGAGAGCCGATCCGTTCGAGAAAGAGGTGCGGCGTACTGCCGGTAATCTCGCCGAGGTCGACGGAGCTGTCCGGGCAGAACTTGTCAGCTTTCTTGCTGGCGCTGATTCGGACCGATTGAACGTACCCTGCAAGTCACTCGTCAGAGGGCGACGGAGGAGCGTCGAGGCTCTCCCCACCGTCTGCGGTTCGGATGTCGCCTCGCCTATCGTTCGTGCTGGAGAGTCAGCGAGCGGCGTTGCGGTGCACGATATAAGAAACAACAGTCTCACGGCGTAGCGGAAGCCGGGAAGAGCCGACGGTCGCTGCGACGGTTCGTAGTGTTCGAGTCGAGACGAGCGGGGTGGTCAAGTCGACGCCTGGCCGGTCCGCGCCCGCGCCGCCTCGTTGAGAGGCCATCAGGCGTCCCGGGTATTGAGCCGAGGCAACGAGCTGCAAAAGAAGTGGATGGAAGTCGAGTTCCGGAGGTGAACTTTCAGACGATGCGGTCACTCGACATCCGGCCGGATTCATCTCCCACTACTGAAACTCCGCGCCCTCGCTTTCGTGATGGGACTCAGGTGATGCAAAAAGAAGGCAGCTCGCCCGCCCAAGTGAGGCAAAAGAAGAACCGAAGCTCCAAATGGTGCGTTCGCCGGGAATCGAACCCGGGGCTAGGCAACTCAGCAGAAGCTGGCAATGCCCAATTTTGCCACTAAACCACAAACGCCTCGATGGAAGGGGGTCCGGCAGTTGCAGCCCAGTCCAACCTGAGCAAGTCAATGCCAATCAATGTCCCCGTAGGAGCAAAGACAGCCCACCCAGCTACGACACAAGACTTCTAAAGGCATCTTGCTGTATTTTGGCAGCACATGTAAGCTTGGCGTTTTCAGCGGCCCCGTGAAGTCGCCGACAGCAGGCCAAAGACGGACGAGCAGCATCCTGAGAAGGTCCACCGCCGGACACGCGAGCCGACTTCAGCTCTCCTTGGCCAGCCTTTTGCCCATCTCTAACGCTCGAAGCACACACTCATGTACAAGTTCATCAAGCAGGGAAACGTAAGACGGAAAGCTACGAAGGAAAGCTCTGCAGGTTGGCGGACAGCACGCCCCGCCCGGCCATCAGCCCGTCATGTAGACACCGGAGCGCGGGACATGCTCGCCGGCCGTCACCCCCTTGTACGGAATGTGCGGTTCGTCAAGACACAAGACCTTGACGCGACCGTTCGGGTCAGGCCGGCGCTCGAACGTCCAAGTCCAAAGGACCTCTTCCTCGCTTGCCAGTAGAGATACTGCAAGTTCGGCATCTTCTTGGCGAGGCGCGTGAAGTGAGTCCGATACGTCGGCCTGACAGCGTCAATATCTGCGGCTGATTGGGGAGGAGATCAGACCGAACGCGCAAGAAGAGCGGAACAAAAGCGAGACGACCCACCGATGCGGTCGTGAATCTCCTCCTGGATCGACTTACCCATGACTGAGATGATGCGAAAATCGCCGTTGCGTTCCGAGCGGATCGTACGGCCGTCGGGAGACGGGAACGGGAAGTCGCGCGGACGTTCCCACGGGTGATCGAAACAGAAACGGCGGAGATCCGTGAGAGGCTGGATTGCATCCAGCACGTCCGTCTATCACGGGCACAAAAGACAACGCATCAGCTCTGACGCGAGACTTTGTGAGCCCCTCAGCTCGGGGACGCACCGCTTCCATGGCCCAATTCCCCTTCATGTCGAAAGCAACCAAGTGCGGGCAGAACGCGATAATTTTGCGGACCTGATCGAGCTTGTAAGGCACTGCGCCTCCCCAGGGCCCGCTCTCGTGGCCCATCTTCAGCCGCAGCTGGGTCAGCGTGCTTCCGCAGCGGAACTCGTTCGCCTGGAACACGCGGTCAAGATCGCGCGGGCGGAGGCCGTTGATGTAGAGGCTGAATGGAGAAAGTCGGCTATTGTCAGCTCTGCCGCCCCACGCTGTGATACACCGCGGGAAGGGCATGCTCACGTGCGGAGAGGGGAGCTGCGGGTGACGCCGTTCACAAAGTCGACGCAGGACAAGTCATCTGTGAGAAGATAGCAGCTACCGGCGAGCAGCGTCAGGGTAAGCCTTGTAATGGCAAACCGAGCGGAACATCACTGACAAGTGCTGGAGCGCCTGAAGAGGGTCGCGCGGGGCAGGCAACTCTTTGTGCTCGCCGCTCGTCACCTCGAGCACCGTGAGCGTCTTCGCTGCTGCCTTGAGCAAGTGCTTGAGCGCGAGCGTCTTTGCGTCAATCGAGGCGAGCCACAACTTCTCGAGCCGAGGGAACGAGGGATAATCGCGGTTGTCTCCGACGCAGGCGTCAAAGATGGGCTGCAGCCACGGCATCGGCTCCTCGTAGCCGTTGATCCCTTCGCCACGTAGCGAGAGCTCGACGAGACAGTTGCTGGCGCGGCGTAAGATCGGCGGGAGGTACTTGATGAGGGCTTGGCGTTGCTCTTCGGCCGTCGGGACGTTCGTGTCGCCCCAGCGCTTCTTCGCGCGGCGCCGAACAGCGACCGTGATCGGACAGAGGACGAGGCTTTCGACCGGATCGGGCCCTTCGAGGTCCGTCTCGAGTCGTAAGTGAGTAAGCTTGTGCGCGAGGGGCAGGATGTGCGGCAGCGACTCGACGCCGAAAGCTCCGAAGAAGAGTTGCCCGAAGGTGGAGATCTTGCTGAGCGTCTCGACGAAGAGCGGCGGGAACGGTAGGCAGGCGAAGTACTCGATGCGCTCGAGATTGACCATCCGCTGCACCGACGCGCCGTGTCAGGGCGAAGCGTTGAGACGAGCCCTCAAGTCGAGCATCAACGCACCTTGAGCACCTCGTTGAAGGCTCGGATCGCGTCTGGAAGGAGCGAGCCAATGTGGATGACTCTATAAGGTCGCGCGTGAGCGGGTCCGGCCCGGGCGAAGGCTCCGGTCTGGGTGGAAAGACATACCGGACGATTCCGAGCATCTCCTCACTGCATTCGGCAAGCTTGGCCAACTTCTTCGTGTAAGTCTTTGTAGCGCGCGGTCCGCCGACGAGCAAGTGCTGGAACAAGCTGGGCCGGAGCGCCTGGCGAAGCGAGCGGCACACGCCGCTGAGAGCGATGGCGTCCTTCGCCGGGTAGACCTCGCGGCGTTCTTCGGCATGGCCGGTCCACGCTACCGCTTGCGACGGGGCCTTCTCCTCCTTGTTCTTGTAGAATTCGTCAACGATGCGGAACAGCCTGCGCGGGAGCGCGAGCTCGCAGAAGGTCTGAGCGTCGACTGCGATTGCGGGGAAGACGTGGCGCACGGAGCGCGTCGGACTCACACGGGGGGAGGGAGCTCGTCCAACGTCAACATGGTGTCAGACTCGACTGCGAACGACGAGCGAAGCTGGAGCGTAAGATCGTGAAGGGAAAGAGAGAGGGAGAAACCTGGTCAGCCACCCGCGAGAGCACCTCATCGCTCATCACATCTCGCAGGCGACTCAAGAGCCGAATCAGGGCTCCAGGAATATAGCAGCAGTCACCTGCAAGGAGCTGTAGCCCAAGACCAAGTCCCCTCCTCGCAGGAAAGGGGAAGCTCGGTCATTGAATCTCTCCGGGGAGTCATCCAGACGCTCAGGTTCGGCGTCGAGGCCTCGGACGAGCCCGAGCCGACTATCCTCACTCACTTACAAGCCACTCCTGACGACTTCCGCGCTGCCCGGACGAGAGAAAGCCGGTCAGCGAGCGTGATCTTTGCTGTTCAGGTCAGTTGTGTCAGCCAGACCGCCATCGTCGTAAGCGTAGACCTTTTCCAAGCGCTGCAAGCCACTACAAGCAACCAACTACCTGTCAAACTGGGCTCAAATGCCTAGTCGAAGCCGCCGAGACCTTCGCACGCCATCAGGGCGGACCCTTCGACCTTGCGCCCGATGATCGTCTTACCGTAAGGGACATCGGATTCGTCCTTGCAGAAGATCTTGACCTTGCCGTCTTTTTCGTACTTGCGCGTGAACGTCCAGACCCACTTGACGCGCGTGCCGACCTGCCAGCTAAAGCGCCAAAGCTGCGGCATCTCCTTGACAAAAGTCGAGAGGCGGCGCTGGTACATCGGCCGGACTGCGTTGATGTCGGCGCCTGGGACACAAAGTGAAGAGAGAAGGTCGTCAGTAGTCGGGTTTGGAGCTGGTCCGAGAGCGGCCCACACTCACGAATCCGATCCCCGATCTCCTCCTCGACGGAGCGGCCCGAGACGGCAACGAAACGGAAGTCGCGCTCCGAGCGGATCGTACGACCGTCCGGCTCGACAAAGAGTGAAGTACGAGGCTTCTCCCACGGGTGGTCAAAGTGAAAACGGCGGAGCTTTGCCATCGGTTTGAGCGCGCCGAGGACGTCGACCTGCAGATCCGCCGGCACTCATTTCAGCGCGTCCCCCGAAGCGAATCGCACGCGATCCCGTCTCTGACTTACTGCCTCAAGGCCCCAGCAGCCAGTCAAGTCCAAGCCGACGAGATTCGGGCATTTGACGGCGATGAGCTGGATGTGAGAGAGCAGGTACCACGTCTCCGTTCCTCCATGCAGGCGAAGCTGGGTGATCGTGTCGCCGCAGCGGAAGTTGTCGCCGAAGAGCACGGGAATGTCTTTCGAGCGAGGTCCGTTGAGGTAGAGACTGCGATCGGTCGAGCGTCAGTCAAGACCAAGCTCCCAGGGGGGCAAAGCCTGAGGGTGACGACCTACGTCTTGAGAGGCGAGGACACGGTGACGCTGTTGACCAGGTCGGTACACTGCACGCCGTCTTGCATAAAGCAGCAGCTATAGAGAGGCAAGCAGGACGCGTTCAGCCTGTGGCCACCTCGGCTCAGGTGGTACGGGAAATCGACTCACAAGTGGGTGAGAGACTTGAGTGGTTTCGGCAGAGCGCGCAAGTTGATCTGCTGCAGCGAGTGATATTCGAGCACTTGAAGACGGAGCGCACACGACTTGACGAGATGCTTGACCGCGAACGACTGGACGTCGCAGTCGCGAAGCCACAGGCAACGCAACTGCGCGAAGACGGGATACTCTCGGTCGTCCGAGACCATGCCGTCAAAGAGGTGCTGGAACCATCCTTGCGGGTCGTGATCGTCGCAAAGCCCATCTCCGAGGATGAGGAGCTCTTCGAGCTTGGCCTTGGCGCGGAGGAGGAACGGCGCCAAGTTGCGCCAGAGCGCTTCGCGCTGTTCTTGCCTCGTCGCGATGTTGCCGGATCCCCAGGGCAGGCCCGAGCGACGGGGATGCGCGACCGTGATCGGGCACAAACCTATGACCGACTTGGGCGAGGGCGCCGTGCGTTCGGTATCGAGAGCAAACTTGGTGAGCTTGTCGGCAAGGGGCAAGACATGCGGGAGAGACTCGACGCCAAAGCTGTTGAGCAGAAGCGCCGTAAAGTCCGGCAGGCCCGCGAGAGCCTTTGCGATGATGGGCGGTAACGGAAACGTGGCGTACCACCCGAGCGTCTCGAGGTGCTGCATTTGCTGCTCGGGCCAGGGCGCGCTTCAGTCAGCCGCTCTGTGTCGCACCGATAGAGGATGATCGGCGCACCCCGATGCACGCGGCGAGAGCTTCGATGCCACGAGGCAGCAGTCTCACAACCGTCAAGTTGCGGATGCACGCGAGCATCTCGCCATGGCCCTCGCTCAGCTCGACGACCTTGCTAGCGTACGCTTTAGTCGGCTCGACCTGTCCGACGTTCTGATCGACAAAGATGGTGGGGAGCAAAGCGTGACGCAGCTGGCGGTTGGTCGCGCCGAGCGCGATCAGCTCGGGAACGAGTGTGCGGCACGACTCTTTCGGCCCGAACGGCCACTCGACGGTCGCGATTCGCTCTTCCTTGTAAGTGTCGGGGAAGTGCTCGAGGATGCTCAGCAGGCTGTGTCGAGACAGCGGAACGAGCGATGTCAGCGTCCGCGCCTGCTCGGGCGACGTCCAGCGCAGCCGCGGAAGAAGAACACCCCCCCGGGACGTACACATGAGCCGGCAGCGTGTCCAAGTTCGTCATGGTCCGAATTCGCGCGTGAGGCCAGAAGGAGTGAAAGGCAGGACGAAGCAGAGTGAAAGGCGTTTCGTGCCGGGACCGCGGTCGCGCGTGGCGTCTCTTGTTTTTCTTTGGACCGGAATCGCGAGAGCGCGTACGAGGGGTTCTATGACAAGTCGGAGCAACTATCTTGCACTGATACCCGCGTACTTCAGCCGCCTCGCTCGTGGGTCTTCTCGGTGCCGGATCCTCCGATTGTCGAAATCCATCGAGACCTGCCGAAAGCGCCGCGCGGGCTCGGACCCCAGCGGAAACCTTTTGGAACGCCTCCAGAGAGACAACCCGCTGTCAGGCGAGAGGACCGAGACGGATGCGAGGGGACGACGGACCTCAGGAGAGGCGCTTCTCCTCAGCAGACAAGGCGGGGCCGGCCTGCTGTCCCACCGAGAGCGTTCAAGTCCGGACGCAGCCTGGGCGTAAGCAAGAGACAGGGTCATGTCGACAGGTCGGCAGGCCGAGGCGAGACGAGTGCACCATCGTCGACGTGGATCCACCTGCGTTCACCCGGCCACACTCAGGCCCACTTGCCCGCACCTCCGATCCTCTCGCGGCCTTTTACACCAATCTCGACCCCTCCAGCTCCTTCATCGACCCAGAACGGGCGGGCATTCGAGCCTGAAGCGTGCAGGACGCCACTGGAAGGGTCGAGCGCGTACGGCGGGATGGGCAAGTACGACGGTCCGAGGTGGACCGAGATCTGTCGCCGACCAGAGAGGACTAGTGATCAGAGCAGGGCTCCGGCCGCACGTAGCGGGACACCCCCGAGAAGCCGTGGGAAATGGCGAAACGCACCTCGCCCGAGGTCGAACTGCCACTTGTCGTCGCGCCTCCTCCTCCGAGCGGTTCGACTTGGAGCCAGAGCAGCGAGCGTTGCAAGAGTGCATGAAAGAGGTACGTGTCGGCCGGATCCTCTTCGATCCCGTTCGCGGGCGAAGGCGCATAGTGCTGCAGAGTCAGCAGGGTCGCGCGAGCCTGTGCGTTCAGGAAACCGACGCGATTGAGGAGCCGAGCAGGATCGTCAGCGCGACTATTGCGCAACATGCGCAGGCTCGCGGATCGCGGAAGGACGCACCGGTCCGAGCAGACTCCGCAGGCCGTTCCACCACCGGACCACCTCCTTCGCCTCGTTCCCGATCCAAATCAACGCGCTCACATCGTCCAGCACGACGAGGGGGCCCGTCTCTTCCGACGCCTCGTCATCGACCTCAACGGAGGGACTGAGCGCTTGACGGACGAGGGCAAAGGACTCGGCGAGCGAGAGGGACGGATCGGCGAGCGAGACAAAGTGGAAATGACCCGTCGCGCGTTCCGTCGCGAGTTGGATTCCCTGCACCACGGCGGCGGCGCGGCGAGAAACACCATCGGAAAGCGTCAGTACTCCTTTGCGCTCGACACTGCAAAGGACTCCCGCTTGCGACGCGCTGGATCGTGCGCCGCGCCGAGGACGAACAACGGTTCGAAAAGGGGAGAGGAGGTCGCCAGCCTCACCGACTTTTTGAGGACACCAGTCCACCATTCCTCCCTTTCCCTGACTCCGAGCACGACCACCTTTCTCTTTCTCGGCTGCGCTCCTTGCCTCAATGGACCAGATCCAGCCCCGAGCCCGTTCAGCGATGTCACCGTCGAGTTGCCGCCGGTGGTGGTGCTGCCCCCGAGTCCGTGTCCGTGTCCGCCAGCGAGGGCGAGAGCGGGTCGCAAAGCGCGCGCGACAAAGTGCACGAGCCACGGTTGGCCAGAGACGGCGAGCGAGTCGGTGAGGAGGATCGAGGCGCCGGGAGGAAGCGTCGCAGTCGTCGTCGCTCCTGCTGCCGACGACGAGCCGGTACTTGACGCTGGCGTGAAAGCCAGCAAGGAGCTGGAGGCAATCATGCTCGGCACTCCGCAAGGTAGGTGTTGAACCGAACGAGAGAGTAGTGGGGCGAAGGGGGCCGATCAGACAGACTCTTGAGGCTCTCTCGGCGCGGACACAGATCTCGGGAGAGGGATATGATGGATGGGTAGAAAACTGGCAGCCCGTTGCAAGAAAAAGGACAGAGCGACCTCGGCCCCCTTGCGTCCGCGAGCCAGGACAACTCGGATCCGCCACTCCTCTCGGAGGCGTCGCAGACCCGGCGAGTTCCCCCGACTCCTGACACTCGAGAATATCGAAGACCGCCCCTTCCCGCCCTTGTAAAAACGCTGGACCAACTCCCTTTCGGCGCCCACTCTTTTTCCCGTTTTGTGGCGAAAACTCGAATCCCGAGGAAGGGGAAGACGAGCTTAGTAGACGAAGCCGAGGACCTTGCCGGCAACGTGCTTGCGACGGGCCTCCTCGTGGTCCATGATACCAGCCGAGGTGGTCTGAACGACAGGAAGTCGGGACACAGATCAGTCTCTGTGGAATCGAACGGATGTGTAACCAGGAGAGAGACTCACGAGGATGAGGTAGCCGAACGAACGCGACGGGAGGAGGATGGCAACCCACTTCTCGATGTCCGGGAGACGGATGTTGAAGCGGGGGCTATCGTTCGAAGGACGCTTAGCCTGCGGGTCCTTGTCTCGAGCAAAAGAGCAGACTGCGGCACAACAACTCACGAGATGACACCGCACTTGTTAATGCGACCGTTGAGCTGGACGACAATCTTGCCCGAACGGTGGTCGTCGACCTCCTCGAACTCCTCAAGGTATCCTGTTCGCGATTCCAAGATCAGCCAAACAGGCAGGGAAAGCGTTAGAGAGCGTGGGGAAGCTCACCGTGCTTCTGCATGACGGTCAAGAAGCGGATGATGACCTTGGAGCTCGGGCGGATGAGCACCTGACGCTTGCCACGCTTCTCAGCGTTGACAATGTTGTTGAGGCAGTCGGCCTGGTGTCACATGGAGGCGAGGGTCAGCTCTCTGCCCGGGGATCGACGACGCGGAAGCAAAGGGTGAGAAACTCACGAGGACGGAGACACGCATGGCTGCATGGCGGTGATAATGGCCATGCGGGAGAGTCACGCGAATGAGGAGGGGGAGGAGGCGAGTCAGTTTCAACGATGGAATGAACCCGGTCTCAAGCTATAGTCCGCCTCTGTAGTCAAACGCCGTTGACCCAGCGAGGGGAGCGAGAGAGTGCGGGCCATTGTTGCGTGCGTGTTTTGCCGTGGCTCAAAGCGTACCGGACTAGGTTTTAAGTAGTGCGGTGTGCAGAGAGCAGAAGGGAGCCTTGGTTGCGCGGGCGAGCCTGTTTTGACGGGACTGACACGGGAGAAACCAGAGAGTTGGGAATTTCAGGCGAGGGTCGAGGCGCGGTGCGGTGCGGCGGCGGCGGCGGCGACGGGCGAAAAGTCGAGCTCACGCGCGCAGACGAAGTCGCCTCCCGCGTCGACGGCGACGACCCGTTTTTCTTGTCCCTCGTGAACTTGCGCACCCAGCCTCGTCCGCCAGATCTTCAAAAATGTAAGCCGAGACCTACAAGCACGCCCGCCCGCCCGACCCAGCCCCGGCACGCCCCCCCGACTCGACCGGACGAAGCGAAACCCACGAGACGACCCGACGGCGGTCACCCCTTTCCTCGATGCGCACGACTCGCTGTACACCCTCAGGAGACGCTCTGAGAAACCATCGTCGGTGGAAACTCTCGCGGAAGGGGCGTCGTAATGCTCGTGGGAGCGCGGCACGACGATCCGGCGAGCGAGCCAGGAGACGGCGTTGGGTCGAAGCGGCAGCGAACGGTCTATCGGCTCGGGATGAAGCCTGGTCGCAACACGCCGTGCCCGCTCAGGACGCCAGAACGTAGGCTCCAGGGCACGAATAGGGCGTGATTGGACAGCGACGGCGGCCGCCTTCAACCCCGGCGCTCGACTCCGCATACACACACCCACGGCCCGACCCAACTCGCACCTCGTCACACAGCCGGGACCTCACCAGACGGAGCAAGTGTTCGCGAAAGCTGACACGCTTATCCGCGTCTGCAGGGGCCGCGTCCGTACCAAGACCGTCAAGCGCGCTTCGCGCGTCGTCATCGAGAAGTACTACCCTCGGTTGACCCTTGACTTGTGAGGCACCGCCGCCCCCGTCCCATTTCCTCGCTCGCGCGCAGGCAGACGCGGCTGACACGGTAACGCGCGCGCGCGCGTGTGTGTGTCTCTGTCTGCAGCCACGTCAACAAGAAGATCTGCGACGAGGTTGCCATCATCCCGTCCAAGCGCCTGCGCAACAAGATTGCCGGCTTCACGACGCACCTGATGAAGCGCATCCAGCGCGGTCCGGTCCGCGGTATCTCGTTCAAGCTCCAGGAGGAGGAGCGCGAGCGCAAGGACAACTACGTCCCCGAGGTTTCCGCGCTCGACAACCAGGGCGTCCCCATCGACGTCGACCCCGAGACCAAGGACCTGCTCAAGCAGCTCGGCTTTGACGCCCTCGCCGTCAACGTCGTCGCCCCGCAGACCTCGTTCGACCGCCCGGGCCGCCGCAACGTTGTCGGCCTCGGTCGCCGCGCCGACTAAGCGCCTCGTTCTTTCGGCCCCCCCCCCTCGATCTCTTTCTCTCTCCCCTACCCTTGATCCGGCTTCTCGTCAGCCGCGTCTCTCTCTCTCTTCTTTTTCGACCTGTCGACACGCCTCTCCTCCTCGGCCGCTCATCCCCCCCTCCTCCTTCGATACTTGCGACGGCCTTTTTTGTTGCAACGGGCACGATTCGCTAGCGCAGCAACCGGTTGCCTGGCTCGGAACATTACGGAGCGTTGCGCGGTGTCGGACCGAGTCAGCGCGGGGTGAGGTTTTCCAAGTTGGCGATGAGAGCGAGTGCCGAGTCGCTCTTCGTGCGGGACGGGGAATTGCTCAAGCGGGGGAGACAGAGTGGGTTAGGGCGTCGGAGAGAGGAGGAGGAGGGGGGCGCACATCATAGCGTGGCTTTCTCGGTCTGCGAGAGGTGTGGGAAAGGGGAGTGGGGTCTAGGCGAGTCTTCCGAACGACAAACCTACCTTTTGCCTGCCTGTCCGGGGCCCTTCCCGCGGGACTCTAGGAGAAGGAGGTCCCCCTTCAGCTACGCCCAATTCCGAGAGCCCTGTTTTCACTTCGGTTTGGACACAAAGGGGTCCGATCACTTGGACTGCGAGATGGCACCGCCTCCCTTCGGCTCCACCCGCGCCGTTCCGCAGTGCCGCGTGTTCCCAACTTTTTGGCCTTGTCCCCTACAAGCTAAACGAGAGATCTGCCAGTCAAGGCTTTTCGCAGCCCCCTAGCCTCTTCCGCTTCCTCATTCGCCGTTAGACTCGAAGCTTTTGCGCGGAACCGCACCAACCTTCGCTCGGTTCGGACGAACGGACGCACACCTCGGCGCGTCTCTTGGCCCGGCTTTCCTTTGGGACAACAGCCTCGAAACGGTCCCGGACGATTCTCACGACGTGTTGAGCTGTACAGGCAACGCAGTGCTGAGCGAACTGAACCGCCCTGAGCAACACGAGAGCGTTCGGACCCGTCTCGAACTCTCGCCCCCACTTGTTCGCCCGCCCCGCCGTCCCTCTTCTCAAACTCAATCACCCTGTGTACGTCGACAGGCGATACACTACGCGACCATGTCTCTCGTCGAACCGAACCCCCAGACGGGCTCGGAAAGGCGCAAACAACGAGGGCTGCGCGGATTCTTTCAGAAGGTGCGCCGCCGCCCCTGCCCTTCGAGCAAGGTCTGACTCTGCGACAAACGAAGCGGACATGGCTGACGTTCCCCTGGAACACAGTACTTTACCTCGTACCCCCACACGCCAGCGTCTTCGGCTCCTGCCAGTCGGACCTCGCCTGCTTCGTCGACTCGCGCAAGTACAAGAGGAGCGCCAGGGTTGGGACTAGCGTCGGGCAGTCCTTCGCACTCGCCGACAGCTTCGAGGCCGGTCACTCCGCTCAGGTCACATCATCCGCCGAGTGGAGTCACCGTGGCGGATCGGCCGATCACGCAACCAAGGCCGGAACGGAGGAGGCGGAGAAGGAGGCGAACGCAGAGTCCGGTCGGGTTGCCGATCTAGTGAGTTTCTCGGCGTGGCGACGCCATCATTTTCAGGAGGGAGGGCCAGTCGTACTGATGGTCCGCTGTTCGCGCCAGCTCGGAAAGGCCGACAGAAGACGAGATGTCCTTGTTCAAAAGCCACGACGACGCGTTTGGTCCCACTCGAATCGTTGTCGGAATCGACGAGGAAGACGACGAGGAAGGAGTCGAGGAGATCAGCGATGACGAAGACGGCGACGGGCGCTCGGACGAGGACCAGGAAGACCTCGGCGGCGGCGGCGCCGGCGCACAGGATGAGGAGAACGAAGGGGAAGGCGCCGATTCGTTCTTCGCGATGCCGCCGCGCCAGAGTTTCGAGACCACCCACGGGATGCCAAATTATTCCAGGCGGCGTTCTTCAGGAACAGCCGCTGCCGGGAACGAGGACGCAGGGGCGAGGCCGACGATTCGAGGACGACCGCGCGCCGTGTCGGAGCCGCTTGGCCACCAGCTGACCCAACAGACGACACGTTCCTCTTTGGCGCGCTCGGCCGCCACCAACAACTCGAATTCGCCCTACTTGCACGGATCGAGCTCCCCCTTCGCGTCCCGGAGCGGCTTGATCGAGTTGCCGCCACGACCTCCTTCTCCTCCTCAGGCCGAACTCGCCGTTTCTGTCAGTTCGACCACGTCTCGGTTTTCGTTCCGGCCACGACATCGCCCGAGTCGATCCTCGCCCGTGATCCCCCCTTCTGCCTCGTCGCCGGTCCTCCCGTCCTCGTCTTCAACCTCGTCGTTTCTCGGGTCTGGCCGGCCCCGGTCTTCGACCCTGCAGAAGCTCATGTCGAGTACGGCCGGCACTTCAAGCGCTAGCCTCGCTCCTCCGACCGCCTTTGAGACCAACAGCGTGGGGGCCGGCGGCGGCAAGAGCCCTTATGGATCGCTCGGATCGAGAGCGAGTTCGAGCCAGGTCAGTTTGGGCAGGCGGAGCATCTCGGCCCCGTTGGCAAACAGCTTTGGTGAGTCGACCAATGATCGGGCGATGTGCGCAGCGCCCAGAGCCTCTAGACGCTGACGGATCGCTTTCCGCAGTGCACTCTTCGTTCGTCTTCCCCAAGACTGGACCGACGCCGGAACAAGTGGCGTTCATCTCGTCCCGACAAGCGATCGGCGCGTACGGCTACGGTGCAGGGGCATCGCCCCCGCCTCCGCTCAGCAACTCGCCGCCGCCGAATGGATCCGCCCTGCCTCCGCCCCCTGAGGGGTTTGGGACGACAGACGGACACGCGAGCTCGGACGGTTTGATCGCCCCGGTACCTGTCCGAGGTCGAGCCCGGAGCGGAAGTAGCGCGAGTCAAATGAGTGCGGGAGCGAGTCCGCTCTCGCGCGAAGTGAGGGCAGACGCGCCGCCGCCCGTTTTAGCGACGGCGGTGCTCGACTCCTACTCGACCGGCGCCTGCCGGTCCTCGGGCGCCCCGGGTCCTGAGCCTGCTACACCTCTGCCGGTTCTACCGCCGCTCTCACCACTCGAAGGCTTCTCCGACCTGACGCTGGCGTTTGAGAATCGGGTCGAGGCGTTCGAACGCGTCGCCGACACCGAGGATCCGACTGGCGGCGAATCGGCGCCGAGGCGGCGACCGCCTGATATCACGACTTCTGCGCCGACGCCGACGGCGTCGGCGGCGCCTTCGCCACGGCTGCCGAGCCGGACCTCGTTCGCGGCCGAGGAATCGTCGTGAGCTGGATGTCCTTTTTTCCTCCGTATTTCCTCTTTCTCTCCTGTGTTCCCCCTCGACTCCCGACCAGTCGAAGATCTGTAGCATAAGCAATCAAGGCCCGCTCGAGCAAGACTTTAGACTTTTTGCTCATGACGAGATCTCCGACCGGCGTCTTTGACGTTGCCGCCGACCCGAGCGGAACGAGCGATGAAAGCGAGACGAAAGACTTGGGCTCGCGCTCCTTCTACACTCGCAACCGCAATGACTGACTCGGTGTTCAAGAACGACATCTTCAAGGGCAAAGTCGCCTTTGTCGTACGTCCTACTCCTCCCGCTCCCTCGTGCTCCGAGTCACCTAAGATACCCAGAATCGTCGCCCCACATCGTTTCGACGGTGTTCAAGGCCTCGCTGCCCGCTCGCTTTACTATTCCGAGCACATAGTCGCGTGACCTGACGAGGGCATGTC
This sequence comes from Rhodotorula taiwanensis, assembly GCA_002922495.1. Taxonomy (NCBI): domain Eukaryota; kingdom Fungi; phylum Basidiomycota; class Microbotryomycetes; order Sporidiobolales; family Sporidiobolaceae; genus Rhodotorula; species Rhodotorula taiwanensis. The sequence continues at coordinate 194,849 of PJQD01000086.1, read as the reverse complement.
GCTCTGCAGACGGGAGGAGGAAGCGGCATCTGCTATGGGATCACCAAGATGCTCGGCGAACGTAAGCACCTCCCTCCCTTGACGCGCTTTCTAGAAACCCGGCTCCAAGCTGACTTCGAGTCTTTCCGTGCCTCCTCACTATAGACGGCTGCCGGACTGTCATCCTCGGTCGCCGCAAGGCCAACATCGAGAAAGCCGCCGCCGAACTGACAAAGTCGACGGGTCAAAAGTGCCTCGGAATCCCGGCCGACGTCCGTCAGCTCGAGACGCTCGAAGCGGCGGTGAAACAGACAGTCGCCGAGTTCGGTCGGATTGATTTCGTGGTGGCGGGAGCGGCGGGTAACTTTCTCGCGCCGATTGACGGTGCGCTCGCGCGTTTTTTTTCGCGATCGTCCGTGGCGCGCGCTGACTCGTCGCGTTCACCGGCCAGGTCTCTCGAGCAATGCATTCCGGACTGTGCTAGAGATTGACACGATCGGCACGTACAACACGTTCAAGGCGACGATCCCGGAACTCCTCAAGACCAAGGGCGCCTTCCAAGCAATCTCGGCCACGCTCCACTACAAGGGTCACCCGCGTGAGTTTGCTTCTCCGCCTACCTGGGAGGACGACGCCGACGATCGCGTGCTCATTACGAGGGCTCGTAACGCGCAGTGCAGGCGCATGTTTCAGCCGCCAAGGCCGGCGTAGACGCGCTCGTCCGGGTCATCGCCGTCGAGTATGGTCCTCGGGGCATCCGCGCCAACGTTCGTCCAGGCCGCTGGATAACCGTGCACGGGTCTGCCTGCGCGCTGACATGGATTCCCTGTACCCGCAGTGCATTGCTCCCGGCCCGATTGCCGGCACCGAGGGCATGGACCGCTTGATGCCCAAGGTGAGCGCGCGCACCTTCCTGCCTCTTCCCGAGCCAACCTTGGGTGGATGTACTGACCCGAGACTGGATGACATTATGCAGGAGTACCTCGACGCGCACCTGAAGCAGATCCCGCTGCAGCGGTACGGTCGGATCGACGAGATCGCGTCGGCTTCGACCTACTTGTTCTCACCGGCAGCGACTTATGTGACCGGCACGACCCTCGTCGTCGACGGCGCCGATGTGAGTCTCTCATTGAAGCAAGTCTCCGAAACGGGGAAACTGACTGGGTTCACTGCCGCCCCGCAGTATCACATGTCGGGCTCGCACCGCGCCGAGATGGACCCGGCGACCTACCAACGCAAAGACGGCAAGGGAGTCTCGAAGCTGTAGGAGACACAGCAGTCTCTATTCGGGTCGTGTATATGCAACAGTCGATTGTCCTTGCGAAAGGGTTTTTCCCTGCCGGGTCTGCCGAGAGCCGCGGGTCGCCAGCAGCCGGCAGCCGCCAATTCGCCAAGGTGACCAGCTCCTTCTGGTTCCTCACTATAGCGCCGAGAATGGTTTCGACAGCAGCTTGGGAGCTTACGCTCGCCCCGACGCTGACTCGTATCGGGTCGACGCACAATTGGCTCAACTCTACGCTCGTGTACCCTAGCTTGTCAGTCCCGCGGCGTCATTGAACCCCGTCTCGCTTGCGTCCTGACGGCCTCGGGCTACTGGGTGCGCGCTGTGACGGGCAGCCCTTTTACCATCTTTGCAGTGATCCATGCTGTCCGAGTCGCATGTGTCTACCGCGGGATCGCTCGTGCCGGCGGTTACGACCGTCAACTCGGCGGTAAGGTGGTGCCGCAACCTGTCGAGGCGGGCAGGCTTCCCCGCTCTAGAGCTGCGCGCTGACTGGCTCAAGGCACACGGTCGCGCTGTTGCAGACTTGCAGGCTGCGATCGTTCCACTCGTGCTGATCCTCGGCGGGTCGACCATCTCGAGCGTCTTGCTCGGGTTGGTCCCGGGCTGGATCATCTCGCCCGTCCCCGTTGCAACCTATGGGCGAGTCTCTGCACCGTCTGCATGGGGTCCACAGTAAAGTTTGGCAAGCTGACTTGCCCCCGCTCCCCTCGGAACGCAGCCTGATTCCGCTCCTCGCCGCCAAGTCGGGCCTCGTCTCGTTCCTCCTCTCGCTCCCGGCTCTCCCGCGCGAGACCCTCTTCTGCCTCGTCGACGGCTTCTCCCGCATCATGGGCATGGCCACCCTCGGAGTCGACGTGGTCCGCGCGCACCCGAACCCGGCCGTCCGGTCTTCGGCGTGGGCCATGATCCTGACGGCGTTCATCTCGGGAGGAGGAGGCGGCATGATCGTCCCCATGTTCCGGATGTTTGGACCCGAATGGGGGTTCACGAGCACTCCAGCGTTTGTCAAGGAAGGATTGTCGATCGACGTCTGGTCGGCGGCCTTTATCGGCTACGTCTACGCGTGCGTGCCCGCGACTCGTGTACCCGCTACACACATGTCCGCTGACCATCTCCCCGAGTCTGCTCCTTTGGCCCTGCCTGCAGCACTCTCATTGACGCGCACCCTTTCTTCCGCAAACCGGTCGCGTACCTCCTCGGTCGCTTGCCAATGCTGCACCCATACGTCCACCTCCCCAAGACCTACTTCACGTCCGTCAAGCCGTCGATGCTCCTCCAGCCGGCAGAAGCCAAGACGTGCGTCTCTCAGCCAGCAGAAGCCAAGACGCTCGGCAGGATCCCTGAAATTGACGACTGCCCTCGTTTCTGCGCGATGACCTGCGCACACAGGTTCTGCTCACTCTTGCTCGCCCTGATGCTCTTCACTTCCCGAATCGTCATCCCCGCCCTCTCGCGCTCGTCTGCCAAAGCCTCGAACGCCGCCGCCGCGCAAAAGCGTCGCGTCCAAGACCAGGCGCAAAAGGCCGTCAAGAGCGCGTCGACCGCCGTCGAGGACAAGGTCCCGACCGAGGCGAGCGGGATCAGGCAACGCCAAAAGGCGCAGTAGAGACGAGCGCAATGAGCGCAGTTCCTCTCGCTCGCGTCTAGGCATAAAAAAAACTCGAGGCAAATACCTGGTGTGTAGCGCTGCAACAAGCAAAGAAAAAGTCGGACGGAGGGGACAGGCTAGGCACGTATCTCCGGGCGAATCGAAATGGAGCAGACGAGAGCTTTCGGAGGATAGTGAGGTCTACTTTCGTCCGAGCCAGGTTCCCGGATATCTACGCCTCCTCCTTCAATACGGCCGCGAGCTTCGTGAGCACCTCGTCGCATTCCTGCCTGGTCCCGACCGTGATCCGCAACGCGCCTTCGCAGCCATACTCTGTCCCTCGGAACCTGACGACGACCTTGTCCGATTCGGCCATGTGCGTATAGACTTTTTTCGCCTTGACGTTGTCCGGCTTGCCGTCCGGTCCGCCGACTTGGGCGAGGACAAAGTTGGCGTCGTTGGCGCCGAGGATCCCGACGATCCCGTCGACTCGGGGCAGTTGGTCGAGGAGGTACGTCCGGTTGTCGAGGAGGGTTTGGATGTTGGACCGGAAGAGGGAGAGGCCCGAGGGGGAGAGGGCGCGGAGAGCGAGCGAGGCGGTCGGCGTCGAGATGTTGTAAGGCGCTTTGATGTTGTTCAGGACTTGGATGATCTCGGGCGACGAGATGGCGATACCGAGACTGTCTCCGACGACACGGTTGCGATCGAGTCAGTTGCGCGGGCACGCAGGGCACACTTATCCGAGCTTTGAGCACGCACCGGATCGCGGCGAGTCCGAACCCTTTACTGAGCGTCTGCATCACGACGAGGTTGCTCCACCCTTCCTCGACCAGCAACCGGACGGCACTCTTGTCCTGGCCTGCAAAGTCGATGTACGCCTCGTCGACGACGACGAGACCTTGGTAATCCGGGTTCGACAGGACGGCCCGGACGTCGTCGAGCGAGATCAAGGTCCCGGTCGGGTTCCCGGGCGAGCACAGGAACGCGAGCTTGATCGGATTCGGGCTCGACGCGGCTTCCGACAGAGTACGGTTGATCTGCGTCGGGCGATGGCGAGTCAACTACTTGTTTGTCCCGTCTATTCGCAAGGTGGCGTTTTTGACGAGGAGAGAAGCTCACTTCGTCGACACGGGGTCGGAACGCGCCCCCTTTGACGTCCAAGTTGACTTTGACGACGTCGACATCGTTGATCTGGGCGCAGACGCCGTACATGCCATAGGTCGGCGGGCAGACGAGGACGCGGTCCTTGGCCGGGATGCAGGTGATCCGGAACAGCAAGTCGATCACTTCGTCCGACCCGACGCCGAGGAAGACGTGGTCGACCGAAGGGACGGCGCGCAGTTCGCACAGGCGTCGTTTGACGTCGTAGTGAGTCGGACTCGGGTACCGGTGCAAGTCGAGGTCATCGAACGAAGCTGTCGCCCCCTCTTTCTCAGTCTCGGTCTCGGTGCTGCTGCTGCTCGATGGATCGAGTTGGTACAGACGACTCACTGTCGACTGGTGCTCCCGTGTGGCCGTCAGCGTGTCCGTTGTCGAGTGGTCGGTCGACTTTGGGCAGCGCGTGACCGAGTGCGTTCTCGTTGGCGTCGAGCAGGATCCCCTCCGAGTAGTCGTCCCGTGCGCACCTGTACGGCAACAAGGCGAGGATGTTGCTCCGGATGGCCTTGTCGAGCGAGAACTGGCTCGGTTTGGCCACTCGCGGTGAAGACGAAGCCATTAGTCGAGTGATTCGGGTCCGAGTCGCGCAGCAGTCGAGGTTACGAGTGTCTCTGGCAGTGAGTTGTCGATACCGTAGCGCCTCCAGAAGAGCGAGTAGAGACAGTCGAAAGAGCCGACTCGACACTTTATCGGCCGAAGGTTGACTCGGCAGTTGACTCTCGCTCGCTCGCTGCTGGTGCTGCTGTTGTACTGCTTCCCTCTAGACCGTTGATCGCAGGCATGACAAAGGCAAGACTCGTCCAGACCCTCGACGGCCACCAGGATCGCAGTCAGTTCGGCACGCAGTTCTCTCGAGGCAGCTCGCCCTATACTCACTATAGCGGTCGCACAGGCTGGCACCTCGCTTGGAACCCGGCTCAACCTCTGTTGGCATCCTGCTCGACCGACAAATCCGTCCGCCTCTACTCGTACACTCCGACCCACGGCGAAACCGTAGGACCATACCGGTTCTCGCTCAAGTCGACCATCCCAAACTGTCACACGCGGACAGTCAGGTCCTTGCAATTCTCTCCAACGGGAGCCACCTTGGCGACCGCTTCGTTCGACGCGACAGTCGGGATCTGGTGTCAAGTCTCGGAAGCCGGACTCGACGACGGGTCTGGACTCGCCACCGCAGCACCTCACAATGTCGACGACGAGTGGGAACCGGTCGACCCGCTCGAAGGACACGAGAGCGAGTGCAAGAGCGTCGCGTGGAGTTCGGACGGGAGGTTACTCGCGAGCTGTAGTCGAGACAAGAGCGTCTGGGTATGGGAAGGTAAGCCCGCGCCACGGCTCTCTCGCTCTCTCTCTCACGGGGGACTGACTCGCACGCACTTGTAGCGGTCGGTCCGGCGGACTTTGAATGCTTGGCCGTCTTGATGGAGCATTCGCAGGATGTGAAATGCGTCACCTGGCATCCGACCGACGAGGTACGCTCCCCTCCTCAGCTGCGGTCACCTTTGCTCTTCTCTCCTTGAAATCCAGAGCCCGCTGACAGCGAGCTCCGGTGGGCTTTTGCAGCTGCTGGCCTCGGCATCGTACGACGACACGATCAAGTTGTACGCCGCCGACCCGTACGACGACGAGTGGCAATGCATCCACACGCTCGCGTCTCATTCCGCCACCGTCTGGACCCTCGCCTTCTCCCCCTGCGGACGGTACCTCGCTTCCGCCGGCGACGACCTCGTCATCAAACTGTGGGAGCGCGTCTCGCTCTCGACTCGTGCGAAAGACCTCGGCGCGTTGGGCGAGGCAAAACGGCAGGAAGGGGGCCGGATGGGACCCTGGACGCCGGGAGGGGTCCGGATCGGGATCAAGGAAAAGTGGAAATGGGAAGAACGCGGTCAGATCGAAGGGCTGCACGACAGGACGATCTATGCGGTCGACTGGAAGGAAGGCGGCGTGCCGTCGAGTCAGGGCGGGCTCGGCAGGATCGTCTCTGCGGGCGGAGGTGAGCCCCTTGGGACCCACACTCGCTACGGGGTCGGGTGGCCGCTAACAACCAGAACTCGTTCGACGGGCAGACGGCCGTATCAATGTGATCCAAATGGTCCGTTTGCGCGTTCTTGTGTTCAGCTCCCTTTCGAGATGGCACGCACGGAGAAGAGCTGACCTTCTTCCGTTTACAGCTCGAACCGTCAATCGAGGCGTCAAAGGAAGCCGGCGAGTCATCAGATCCGTCTTCAGCAGCAGCAGCAGCAGACTCCACCACGAAGCCAACCGACCCCTCGCTCGAATCGGCAGACGCTTCAGAGGCAATGACGGCCGATGCGTCGCCCGCATCCCTCCCTTTGGGCCCTCGGCACTCGCTCGTCGCGCAGATCGAAGACGCTCACGGCGTCTCGGACGTGAACCACGTCTCGTGGTGTACCCTCTCTCCCGCTCTCGCCGCCGCGAAACTCCGCGCGCTCGAAGGAGGGGAAGACGACCCGGATCAGGATCGGAGTGGTGCGACAGTCGCGGAGGACAAGGACCCGAGGTGGGACGCGACGCGCGACATGTTTGCGAGCGCCGGGGATGACGGGTTGGTCAAGATTTGGGTGGTCGACCCGTAGATTGCTTACAAGGTGCATCAGAAACAGTGCAAGTGCTTAAGGGAGCTGCAGACAGGCGAGCTACAACAGGGTGGGAAGGAAGGGAGAGGTGCTGCGGTCCATGTATCTACAGATTTGATAGCTTTATACGAGTGACAGAATAAAGATATAATGTGCCCGAACGCGGAGGGCGTCCAAAGAGAAGAGAGCCGCACTTTAGACGATGGCGCGCTTATCCATCTCGGCGCTCAAGGTAGTCCGCTTCTCTAACCCGGCCCCTTCCATCAACGGTGCGTGGGTCGTGACCGTCTCTTGTCGCGACAAGGTCGCGCCGAGGTTGTACTCGTGAGGCGTCATGTCGCTCAAGCCGAGCATGGCGGGTCGAGCACCTGCAGCCGGGGAAGGTGGTCGAGATACCGCCGCTCGGAGCCACTTGAAAGAAGAGAGCGCGCGCATGTTAGTCGTCCGAGCTTCATTGGCTGCTAAACTGGTAGCTGGAGTGGCATCGCGCAGCTTACAGGGTGCTCGATCGCCTCGTCTGCGCTGTACCGCTCGTGCTCGTCCACCGTCAACAGCTTCCGGATAAAGTCTTTGGCTGTCGCGAGATCCCAAAGGGTGGTCAGACTTCTCGCCGACCCGGCTTATTGGGGCGCACGAGACTCACCAGTCTCTGATACCGTGTCCCATGATCGAGGGAAGTAGAGCTCGGTTGATCGTGCCTCGTCCGCCTGCGCGTCGATCCGAAGGTCAGGATCGGTTCCGCTCTACGCGCTTTGCGGACACTGCTCACAAGCTCGACGGGATCAGTCTTCTTATACGGGAAGCTGTCCATGAAAATACGAGTCAGCTGCGAGGTTCTCCTCAGCAAAGCAAGAAAAGATTGCGTGAGCGCACCGTCCGCCAAGGCAACAAAACGCTGTCCCAAATACGCAGCGTCAGCTCCAGCGCTTGAAATGCGCAGTGAGAGCTTTTTTGCGACTCACCGATCACGCCAAGGCTCCACATGTCGGCCTTGAGCCCATACCCTTTGCCCTGGCACTGCCCGTTGATCACCCCCTCTGGCGGGTACATCTCGGGTGCCGAGTACCCTGCCGAGCCGGCAATCGTGTACAGCCTCCCTCCATTCGGTTCGACGTAAGCCGCGAGGCCGAAGTCCGAAATGACGCAGTCGTCGTGGCCGACTTCGGGGTGCGAGCCGGGTGGCGTTCGGTACAGGACCTGCGTACGAAAGCCGGCCCTCCCAATTATCAGCGACGCGCACTCCCAGACGCGCGTAGACTGCAACTCACGTTCTCCGGCTTCAGGTCTCGGTGCACGATATTCCGCCCGTGGAGGTACCGGATCCCGTCGACGAGCGCATAGACGATCTCCCTCGCTTCTGCCTCCGAGAAGCTGCACAGGACACCATCCGTGAGCTCAAGGTTGAATCAACAAGAAGAGAATGACTGCGAGGCTCACCGGCAATTTGGCGACTCGACCAAGTGGTCAAACAGTTCCCCACCCGCCGCGAGCTCGAACACGAGGTAGTAATGGCCCTTTGACTCGAACCATTCGATCAGTTCAATGATGTGAGGATGTTTGAGCGTCATGAGGGTGTTTTGGCGGTACAGCTGCTGAGCGTGGTCGCGGATCCGGTCCTTGTCGATAATCTTGATCGCAACCTGTGACGGAGTCGGCTCGTCAGCCAAACCGCCGGACCCGCCGACGAGCCGTCTTTTATGTGAGTGTAAGGGCATCTTGGACGAGTCGGAGGGCGTCGGAGTCGAGTTTGTGCGCCCGACTCACTTCTCTTCCGTCATCTTTCCGAGTGGCCCGTTTCACTTCTGCGAACCCGCCCCTGCGATACCCGCCGAGTCAGCGCGTCTGGGAACGAGTCGTCAAAGAGGCGCGACTCACACTCCGAGGGTCTCTTTGATCGTATAGTGCTTCTTGCGATGGCTGCAAGCCGGACGACATGATGAGGATGATCGGAACATTGCGGGGGGTAGAAGCCCAGTTAGCCGAGATCGCCGGCGTTCAGGCTCGGAAGGAACGCACTAGCTAGGCGGTTGACCGCTGATATAGTCGAGGAGGTGGACCATAACCTCCGAGCTCTGACCGTCGAAGGTGGAGAGATATTGGAACACAAGATCTCACAAACAAGCAGTGGGGGAGAACTCGACTATTGGAATCCAGACCGCGGAGAAGTATCAAAGTCAGCCAAGGCTGATTACGCCGTCGCCGACCCGCGCGCTGACAGTTCTCGTCTTCCGGTCGCTTTCCGCTTTCGTTCCCCTTTACTCAGCCCCTTCCACAGTTGCGGACATGACGGAGCACGCTCACAAAGCGGGCAAGCCGGACCAGGTCTTGATCTTGCAGCACGGTCGCTGCCGACACCCTGCGGCCCGGGAGGTTGCCATAGTTCTCCGCTTGCTAGCACGGTCGAATACGTAAGTATGGTTGATGCAGAGAGGTACGATAAGAGACGTCTAGGGGGGTATATGCGCGGAGAAGAGATTGAAAGCCCGGAAACTGCATGCGAAAGAAGAGACGAACCCGACCTGCGGGACCCCTGCGACTGTGGCGATGCCACTCACGCCGGAACGACGTCGTCGACAAAGTAGATCGCCTCGTACGAGTACATGACGCCAAAGATGAGGAAGAGGACAGCACCGCCGAGCGTGACTGCGGAGGGGCCAGGCAAGGAGGCAGGGTAAGCAATCACAGCTTCCGAGACTGACCCGCAGTCCGAGTTGCACGCACCATGCTTGATCGAGATGTGCTGGGAGATCCACCGACCGCCGAGGACGGCGCCTCCGGTGCAGACAGAGTGGCCCAGTGTAGTGCCGAGCGTGACGATCCAGACGTTCTGTCCGGTCCGATCCCGTCAGCGCACGATCGTCAAGCCAGGTTCAAGGAAGCCCGACGGAACGTACGTGCGCAGCGCCGAGCGCGATGGTCGTGATCTGACTCCGGTCGCCCCACTCGGCGAGGAACGTGAGGACGAACGCCTGGATAAAGATCGGGCTGAACAGCAGCTGCGCGAGGTTCTTGATGCCCTCCGAGACCGAGTTGAGCGCGTCTTTCGCTTGACGGCCCCGATGCACATGACTGCTGGTGCCGCTGACGGCCGGGGTCGGCAACCCCTCTTCCGTACTGGCCGGCGACCCGCGGAGCATACTCCGGCCTTCCTCCATGTCGTCGAGGCCCATCCCGCCCGGCCGTCCCGTCACCTCCTCTTCGGCTTCCTGCACCTCCTTCTGCACCTCTCGCATCTCTTCCTCCATCTTTTCCCGACCGGCCTCGCCACCTTCCATCTCGAGTCCCTCACGGAGCATCTTTGCGCCAAACACGAAGAAGAGGACCGCGGCCGCGGCGGTCGTGTACTGCTTCGGGAGGAGACCCGGCAGGATGTTGCCGAGGAGGGCCGAGAGGAACGACATGACGCCGAGGGCCGAGAGGGCGGCGGCAAAGATGGTCACGCGGGGGTGGTGCATCGAGAGGATGGCGGCGATCAGGAACGTCCGGTCGCCAATCTCGCTCGTCAAGCTGTGCGTAGGGCATGAACCGAACCGTGTCAGGCTACAGTCTCGAGCGAGCCATTCCGATAGCAGTCAGGACGCACATGACGGCTGATCGAGCGGAACGGCAAAGGGGCGAACGACGGGGAATACTCAAATGTCAGTATCGCCCAAGCTGCCCAGCTGATCGGTTGGAAGCCCGCCTGAACGTACATATGGACCGCGTGAAGCCATCGAGCGAGGTTGGGAACGAGAGATCAAGCATGTTGAGCGGCGTTGCGAAGGCTCGACTTGGCCTGGTGGTCGCAGCGCGGTGAGACGGGCGCAAGGAGCTAAGAAGCCTCGTGTACTGTCAAGTGAGCGCAGAGCGAATGCTCGCAGCAGCGCCTGAGGCGTTGTGGAGGCCAGAAGTGTTCGGCGACTCGACGTGTTCGCTCGTTCGCGCTAAAAAAAATTTGCGAGACGGTCTGTGGGAATTATAGCTCATTGGAGACCACAGAAATGCGCACTGCTGTCTGTGTAATCACATAGCAAGAAGGACTACCGCGATCACGCATCCTCCATCGAAGCGAGCGCTTGCTCGTTGATCCGCTCCGCTTCCTCGAGCTCCAACTCTTGCACGTCCCGCTCGAGCGCGTCCTTGAGGTCGAGCATCTCCTTGAATCGTGCTTGCGAGTCACGCTCCTTGCGCTCGAGACGTTCCACCTCGTCCCGGAGCGATTCTGTCCGGCGGACGATCGCGCCTTCCTCGTTCGCCGCGAGCCGGGCAAACGACTCGAGTTCGATCCGAGTCCGCGCCAGCTCATCGTAGTTCTCCGTGAGCTTGCCGGCGAGCGCCTTGGAGCGTGCAACGTAGCCGCCGAGAGTCTGACCGAGACGCTTCTCGACTTTGGCGGCCTTGGCCGATTCCGACGCCATCTTGTCGCGATTCGCTTCGATCAGCGCACGGAAGCCGGCGATCCGGTCGGCGTCCGAGAGCGACTCCTTCTCGACGTAGCGGTTCGTCCGCGCGTCGAACGCCAACCGCTCGTACGAAGGCCGCCAACTCTTCTCGAAATCTTCGGCCGAAAGCGCGACCGTCCGGCGAAGAGTCTTTTCGCTGGCGCCGGGCAGGCCGACAGACTGGGCAATCTCGTCGTGGACGACCTTGCGGGCCGCCGCGAGCTCGTCGTCGGCGATGCGCGGGAGCGCGGACTTGCCGCCTCCCGCGCGCTTGCTGCCGGCCACCGGGTGCGCAATCGAGTCGTGCTCGAGCAGGCGGATCATCTCGGCCGTCACAGCGCGTTCGGCCTCACGGCGCCACTTGTCCTCCTGCAGCGCATCGGCGTCCTTCGCTTCGAGGTCGAGCTGAGCCAGCAGAGCCGCGGCGTCCACTTCGGCCGGTCGCGGCAGGCCGCGCTTGACAGCTTGCGACCGCCGTTCCAGCTCGGCCTTCTCCTCCTTGTCACGCAACTCCTTCAAGCGGGCTTCCCGCTCCGACCGGTCCTCGATCCGCAGCGCCGCCGCGACTTCAGCACTCTCTCCCGCAGCCTCGACCTCTTCCTGCTCTTCGGGCAGGACGAGCTCGTACTCGTTCTTCGGTTGCGGGAGCGACGAGAAGCCGGCGCGAAGCTGGCGCTTGACGTCGTTCAGGCGGTGGCGGTCTTCGCGCGGAGTCGCGCCGTAGATCGAAGCGTTTTCGTCGTTGATGCTGAGACTGTCGCGCATCGGCGTCCGAAGCGGCGTCGCACCGACCGACGAAGCGGGCGTCATCGAGACATCGCTCTGGCCCGACCGGAACGGAGTCGCGAGCGGGTTCGGCGTCGCAGCGACCTGACCGGCCGGAGTCGCGCCTTCGAATCCGCTCCGGCCGACCAGCTCGCGCATGGGCGTGTTCTCCTCGCCGAGCAACGGCGTCTGCTGCGCGGTGAGGTTGCGCAAGTTGCGCGCTTCCGCCATGACGTTGTCGTCTGAACGAGTGGACGGGTCAGTCTCCACAGGTCCCTAACTGCATCACGACAAATGAACGCACGCTGGGGGGCAGTGCGGGGCGTCCGGGCGTCGCGAGCGTTGCCGAGAGCCGAGTACTCGCCGAGGAGGCCCTGGCTCGCCTCGTTGCCGTTCTCGTCGACCATGGCGCGCGCCGACTCGCCGGCCCGACCAATCTTGACGAGGTCTTCGAGCTCGCGCTCCGAGACCTGCGGTCCAGGCAGGACGAGCTTCCTCCGCTTCGAGATCTGCTGCTCCTCGCGGCGCTGCTGCAAGAGGGCGTCCTTGCTCGGGACAAAGTGCGACATGGCGTCGGCGTTTGCGTCCTTGCTCTGCGCTTTCCGCTTCTTGTCTTTCGCCTCGGCCGTCTCGCGGTCCTTGCGGCGGTTCTGGATCTCGAGATCGCGGAGCGACTTGCCCGTCGGGGCGGCAACGCGCTTCGCCTTTTCATCGCTCGTGTCGTAGAACCCGGCCGCAGGCTGCTTCTCGAACGGAATGTCGGCCATGTAGTCTGATGCGGGAAGCGTCAGTATTCGTCGCCATGTACCACGTCCGGAAATGGGGAACGCACCCATGCCGTTCTTCTTGGGCTTGGCGCGCATCAGGATGCCGGCCGCCTTGAGCTCTCGCTTCTTCTGCAGGATCGCGAGACGGCGAGCCTCTTCGAGCTGACGCTCGCGGACCTTGCGCTTCGCCTTTTTGCCCTGCGTGTTGGCAAGACGGGCTCGCGCTTCGGACAGCATTTCCTTCTCTGCGGGATTCGGTCCAGAGGCGTCAGTTCGGTCCCTTGGTGAGGCGACGACAGGCCATGCCACGTACCGTCTTCGTCCATGTCGATCGGGTCAGGGCGAGCCGGTCGGTTCTCGGGGTCAGGGTCGACCTCGCCCGGCCGCAACCGGCGGACGTCGTCCGCACTCGGACCGGCATCGTCGACTCCGGCCAGACCGAGCTCCTCGTTCTCGGCGCGCTCCGCCTCGTCGAGCAGCTTTTGGTACCGCTCGAGGCACTGGTTCGCCGTCCGACCGACAATTGGCGCGATTGTGCGCCATTGCGTCGGCATCAGCTTGGCGAGGTGGAGCAGCTTTTCGTCCTCCTCCTTGGACCACTCGGTCTTCTTGATCGCCGGGTCAAGCCATTCCATCCATCGTGCCTGCCGGTAGTGGGCAGATCAGTGCCGGGCGGGGAAGAGGAAGACGGCGATCGCGCGCCTTACCTTGCACTGCTTGGGCGTCTTGCGGACGAGGAGCGACGAGATACGCGCCCACTGGTTCTTTCCATACTTGGACTACGGTCCGTAGGTGGTCAGGTTGCGTGTACAGTTCGACCGGGAAACAGCTCGTGGGCTTACGATGGCCGCCTTGAGGATCTCGTCCTGAGTGCAGTGCGAATAGGTCAGCTAGCGCCCTCTACCAGTCGCTCAACGACTGTCGCACCTCTGTGTTCTTCCACACGCCTCCTCTATTGGTGTAGCAGAGTCAGCAGCGCGTCAACGGCTCGTGGAAGTGTGAGCGAGCGGGGGAGGACGCACTTGATCACGATCTTCATGTTGGCGGGTCTGACAACGCGCTAGGCCTGTCCAAGCCTGTAAATTTAGTGCTGAGGTAGCGTGTCAGCGCCCGCCTGGCTCTAGGAGTCGAATGTATGCTGCGTCGCCAAAGTCGTTGCCGATGAGTCTGCTCGAGGTAGCGCCCACCGGCCGGAACGCCGAGCAGTCTGGCGTACAGGTTCAGGGAGGGTATATGCTGGGCTCTAGTCTCCCTGAAAGACGCGCCTGGTCGGCAGCGAGGGTTCTCCATTCTGTCGCGAATCGGTTCGGGTGAATGGCGGAGGAGCGATAGAGTCGTCACTCACCTTGGCGAAAGGACAAGACACCTGCTTCTTGCTGATAGAGTACGCGCTTTCTGACTGCGTGTAGACAACTTCGCCCACCTGTAGGCGGCGAGAAGACCGTCGGAGAGCCGTCCGAGAACTGTTCGACGTTCGACCGAGATGGCAACTGACCCTCCTTTCGCCCTCCTGCTACAGACTCCTCCTTGCGGCGCAAGCATTGCCGATTGCCTGCTTAGGCTCTGCTTGCTGATCTAGGTGGCTCTTCAGCGGCGATCGCTTCCACACTCTCGCGAGCCCGCTCTGGCTCGCGCAACTCGCCTGAACGCTTCGCTCGATCAGTCGACAACTTGACTGCTGCGAGTGCGGCCACCAGAACCGCCACGAGATCGGCTGCTGTCGCGCTCACAAAGTCTGGAAGACAAGGCTATTTGGCAGTGGCGGCGAGCTACATCACCTCTGCCTGCGCTCATCGACGCCTCTGCCCTGGTTTCTTCACGCCATGCCGGTCTGACTGGCGAGCAAATTGCGACGCAGCTGCGTCGCCTTGGCGAATCTGTCCGTTGCCGGGGTTCAGCGAGCGGTCGCAGTCTTCAGGAACCGCTCGACCACGCACCGGTATCTCCTTTGCTTCGTGCAGCAGCCGCTCCAGGCTGGCTCGACCAGGCTGGCTCGGACACGACGTGAGTTCGTGCGAAGGAACTGAGCTAGACTTGGGACCTACATTAAGCGCGGGTTGTTCCACGCCCTGCGTGCGCGCATCAGTTTCTGCTGGTAAAAGGTACCCGTCCCATCGGCTGCGCTTACCGGGATTGAGACCAGGCCAAGGCGGACCAGTGCCTTGAAGGCTAGGAAGCAGAGAGCGTGGCGCAAGCCGTACTCGATTGGATTTGCAGCTGCTGGTAACGCCTGATGAGGCAGCTCTTCCGCGGGACACGCTCTTACTACGTGGTCGCCCGACCTGTTCGGGGCCGGTTCGAATTCGAGGGCGATGCCGCTGCGGTAATCGGTCAAGAAAGTTTCGGGACAGTCGCAGTGCTGGCTGTACCTGCTTGTGGCGGCAATGGGTGAAGAAAGCTTTACAGAAGTGCGACCGGAAGTCCGTCCGAGGTAGACTGACATCTGCAGTTGCCGCAAGTGAGCGGTCGGGTTGCGATTGAGTGTCCAGTCAGGTCCAGCCTTCGAAGTCGACCATTGTCCGGAGTCGACGAGTCCGGCTCCCTACGCGAGTTGGTCAGATCCAGGATGCCTCGTAGACAGAGCCGGAGGCTTGCCTTTTCCTCGACGACGACGAGGTACACCGGTTCAGAGATCTCATTATCCAAGTCTGTGAGTCGCCTCCTGTGCAGAACAATTGCATGGTCCGGGTAAATGTCTGCCAGCATGGAATCAGCTCCGTGTTCCCGCATGTCCACATGCAGCTGAGCTCACATGCTGAGCCTTCTGACTGTGAGGCTTTGCCGTCGGCTGCTACGGGGTCCTCCAGCGATACTTCTCGGGTCGGGTGGTGCCGTATGGTTGCTTGCAGAAGACGTCGAGTATCGCCATCCAAGAAGCCTTCGATGATGTCGCAAATTTGAGTCAAGACATTGCCGTAGATGAGATCGCTGGGCGTAATGAGTATCAGCTACCCCATTCGTGACGAGAGCCGAGAGAAGCGAGAGCGGAGAGAAGCAGGCGCAACCTTCGCACCTGACATCGCCTTCAGTGATGATATAGCGGGTCCTTTGCGGGAACACGTCGACCTCGGTGATCCCGCTCACTCGGTGCCAGTAGCTCTTGTAAAGAACCGGCGGAGCGTGCCAGGTAGCCGCAGAGATTGAAGTCCTTGGATAATTCCGCGCGGCAAGAGT
The DNA here is from genome assembly GCA_002922495.1 of Rhodotorula taiwanensis. Lineage (NCBI taxonomy): Eukaryota > Fungi > Basidiomycota > Microbotryomycetes > Sporidiobolales > Sporidiobolaceae > Rhodotorula > Rhodotorula taiwanensis. The sequence continues at coordinate 179,115 of PJQD01000086.1, read as the reverse complement.
TCGGTTGGCCTTCGCTGTCGTCGAGAGTTTCATGATGCACGAGACAACCCTCTGGTCCAGAACGGCGAGCGCTGTTGCGGTGCCCGCTTTCACGTTTCCTTCGTCCCCTTCAACACGGCGTCAGCAGGTCCAATAAGCCTCACCGTGGGCGTGAAAAAGACCCACTGATAAGCGAGGACGTTTTCCCGGACTGTACTGAGTCCAGGTTCGTGCAGGTCGGGCTCAAAAGACTTGTATCGGAGCATGGGAAGCATGGCGTCGGACGGGCGAGAAAGGATCGCAATGGTAAGATCGCAAGCGCTGTTTGGGCGAGTTGCGTGTGAGAAGGTAGCGGTTCATGCTGAGGGCGGGAGCTAGAGGCCTTCAGTAGCCGAGTCCGGTCGAGTGCCTGTGACGGAGAGGCGAGCCAGCAGAGCAGAGCAACAGAGCACAGCAGAGCTGGCGTGCGAGGCGCGAGCAGAGAACGCCGGTTCGTGCGCACGTACGATGCATGCGACGGCAGAAAACGACTTGCGGACTGTCCGCGGACATCGGATTGGAGAACGGAACCTGTGTACACAATGTGTGCTTTATGTAGCCTTTTGCCCTTCAAGCGTTCCCCCATTATCAGCTGGAACCGCGTACGTCGATGTCGACGGAAGATCTCCGCTGGCAGGACGACCTCCGAATCGCCGCAGCAAGCGAGCGGCCTCTCCGCGAGGGGCTCGAGCTGTCGCCTTGCGGTCCCACTTTGTCGACAGCAGCGGTGACGTCTGGCCCATCTTCATCTGCGACCCGAGAGGAGGGTGTCCCGCCGTATCGCGAGCCGATCGTCTGGCTGCGCGATCTCGCCGAGTCGGAGCGCGGCTGGTTGTCGATCAAGGTGCAGCTCGTGTCGAGACTCGTCGGCGGCGTCAACTGCTATGCGCAGACTTGGCTTGCCCGCATCAACCACGGTAGCGGCGCCGAGGAGCAGATCGTCGTCAAGCTACTGGTCGAAGAGCTGTTTCCGCGAGCGCCGCCGAGGTTTTCCATGAGGAACGAGGACCGGTCAGCCGCGCAGTCAGCTCACGCGGAGCTCAATGCGTATGTCCCTCTTTTTGCTGCCTTTGTGAACCTGGACTGACGATCGGTCGCAGGTATGCTCGCCTGCAATCGATGCAAGGTCGACAAATTCCGCATTGTTACGGCGCTTTCCGCTTCGAAATGCCTTGGGGCACAACAGCCACAGGTTTCCTTCTGGAAGACCTGACTCCAATTGCGCAAAGCTTGCGGAGACTCTCTGACGAAGAAGGAGAAGTCTACGACGACGACATGGCAAAGTTTGAACCGCTTGTCAGTCTCCTCAGTCTCGTCATCCGCGCGCGAGTCAACCTCCTTTGACGGCCCTCTCTCCATAGGCCACCGCTGTCCTATCGCTTGTTCATCAAGTCTTGAACAGCGGCATAGCACACCTCGCATGGTCGATAGACGACATCCTCGTGCTAAGCGCCACCTCCGATTGCGGCCGTCCCCTCCTTGCGATCTGCGATTTCGGAGACACCTTCCTCATGGAGGATTACATTGGCATGGCCGACATACACGACTTTCCGACAGGTCCGCTTCCGCCCGGTGCCCGTGACGAACACGCGGCGCAGGACAGTCTCGCGCAAGCTTTCGGCGAGATCGCCGACGTCTGGAAAGCTGAACTGTACAAACAGGATCCCCATCGGCTTCTCATGTTCATCATACATCGTCGCGTAGAGGCCGCATTTCGAGACGAGCTTGCCGAAGAGTGACTTGCGATCTCAACTACTCTTTGACGTCTTTGATTGTCGGACTGCCGCGGAGGCTACAAGGCTGCATCGGGCGAGAGCACGGAAGCAAGGTCAGCATTTTCTCCGGCGGCAATTGAATTGCATTGCAGTCTGTGCGGAGAGAAGGAAAGCAAGCAATCTTGGGCCTTCATAGCGAATTTGTGAGCGCCGTCGCGGCTTCACATGCGGGTAAACACCGCCTCCAAGTATCTTGCAATTGCTCAGGAAGTCCAGAGCAAGCATAAGCGGGACACGCAGCTGCGAAAGACCACGTGGGATGAAGCGTACGCGACGGGTGAGAAGGACGCCAGCCCCGCACATTGTCGACCGCGCGGCGGACATGACCGGCTCGATGGGGAGCGAAAGGCATCTGTGAGCGCGCCTCACACAAGTCATGGCACGTCTACCGGGAGTGTCGCCCGAAGATACTCGCTTCGACGAAGAACTCCGGGCGGGAGCGACCGCCCAGCCCCTCGCAGCGGGACAGACGCTTTCGCCGAGAGGCCCCTGCATCTGGCCAGAAGCTGTCGTCAGCGCACACCCGGCCGCACAGCGCGCGTCAGACGGCAGTCAGAGGGACCGCCGTGCTGTCATCGCTTCACTCGCCGAAGCGGCGTCGTCGCGCGCGGGCTGGCAGTCTTTGTCGTTCCGCCTTCTTCGGCAGCTCAGCGGAGGCGAAGACTGCTTCGCGCAAGTATGGCTCGTCGAGGCCAGCGTCGAAGGTCAGGTGGCCGGGCGCGTCGTCTTGAAACTGCTCGTCGAAGAGCTGTTTCCGCGGGACAGCATTTTCATCTTCCGACGGGACCGCACGGCGCAAGAGTCGGCTGACGCCGAAGCCATGGCGTGAGTCTGTACTCCTTATGACCGGTGGGACACGCCTCTGACAGCGAACGACTGGTCGCCAGCTATGAACGGCTGCAAAACTTGCAAGGCGCCTCGGTGCCGATCTGCTACGGCTCGTTCTCGTTCACGATTCCTTCCGGCACCATCTCGTGCGGTATCGTTCTCGAAGACTTAACTGGCAACGCGACGGTTTCCGAGTACCTGTCGTCGCATCGACCAGAGCTCAACTCGGTGCAAAAGCTCGATAGCTTCGTGGGTCTGATTGCCCGGTAAGCACGCGCTTTCCCAGCTGACGACGGTTTCCGTTCGGCAGGCGCGCACTCTACTTGGCCTGGTCCACACCTTCCATGCCCTCGGCGTCGCTACAGTGTGCTGGAGCGAAACAGACATTGTCCTTCTGCGGGAATCGACTCCGCAACAGCCGCTTTTCGTCGTCTTCGACTTTGGCGACGCGACCACGGTCGAAGAAATCTCCCAAAAGTGGCCAGATGACCACATTTGCCGCTGGCCTTACGCGGACGAGCACAGCGCCTATATGGAACTGGAGATTGGGCTCGGGTATGTGGCCAAGCAGTGGTACCTCGCGGCGTACGACCGCGACCCGACTTGGTTGGCAGACTTCGCAAGCCACGAGAACACTTTGCGCGTTCGTGCTGAAGACGGCTACGTTTTCACTGCCGGCAGCGATGACGACGATGAGGAGGAGGATAGCGACAACTCGGATGGCAGGGCTGCACCTTGAAACGTCCGCTTGCCTGTCAAAGACTGCGGCTCGAGTACTGGGAAATTTCGGGAGGAGATCAAGCAGAGAGAACAGAGAGCGCGCTTGGAATTCGGCATTTCTCCGGTAATGCGACCAGACGATCCTTCCTTTTCGAGCTTTGCTCGCTGCCGCATGAGCTTCCCTCCTAGACTGCTTTGCGCACGCTCAGCAGCCACTCCTAATGCTCCACTTAAATCGGGCGCACTCAGGTGCTCCGCGGTTGTGCAGGGGTCTCCGTCCGCTGCGGCTTCAGGTACGCTTCCCCGGCGTCCCCGCTGTTGTCGACGGACGGACGACATTGGCTTCTTGGCGCGCAGCTTTGCCCTGCTCCATCCCTTTGCTCAGCTGCACAGGCTTGATCCGCGTCCGAGACATGTCGCCCGAAGACACTCGTTTCGATGACGAACTCAGAGCGAGAGCGGTCGCTCAGCCTCTCGCGGTCGAGCAGGCTTTGACGCCAAGAGGGCCTTGCTTATGGCCGGCGGCGGTCACGGGCGCAGCTCCGGTCGAGCAGCACGCATCAGCTGGACGGAGCAACCGACGGCGTCCCGTCATCGAGCCTCTCGCCAAAGCGGCGACGTCGCGAGCCAGCTGGCAATTGCTTTCCTTCCGACTCCTTCGCCAGCTCAGCGGCGGCGAAGACTTCTTCGCGCAGGTCTGGCTCGTCGAGGCGAGTGTGAATGGACAGATCGTCGGCCAGGTCGTCCTGAAACTGCTCGTCGAAGAGCTATTTCCGAGAAATGAGACCTTCCTTCTCAGGGCGGATCGCTCGGCGCACGAGTCGGCCGCAGCTGAAGCGATGGCGTGAATAATTTCTTGGGACTTTGGACGGCACACTCGACGTAAACTGACAGTGGGTGCTCAACGGGCAGCTATGCGCGCTTGCAGGAGCTCCAAGGCCTTTCGGTTCCGCATTGTTACGGCTCGTTCAAGTTCACGATCCCTTCCGGCTCCGCCGCGCACGGCATTGTCCTCGAGGACCTGACGGAGGGCACGACGATTGCCGAGTACTTGGCGTCGCACGGCGCTACATTCGATTCGGCGGAAAAGCTCGACAGCTTTGTGAGTTCTTGCTGCACGCTTCTTTGAATTCTTCAGCGCTGACGGGCACTCTTTGACTATACAACAATAGGCTTGTACACTACTCGAGCTTGTACATAGCGTACATGCTCAGGGCGTGGCCAGCTTGCGCTGGGCTGAAGACGACATCTTGCTCCTCAGCGGATCGACTCCGCTAAGACCGCAGTTCGTTGTCCTCGATTTCGGCAACGCGTCCCCGGCCGAGGAGTACGCCCAGCAATGGGGAGATGATAGAGTGTGTCGCTGGCCGGATCTCGACGAGCTTTACGCCTACATGAAGTTGGAGAACGGCCTCGGTCGAGTGGCCACGGCGTGGTACCACATGGCGTACGACCGCGATCCAACCTGGCTCGCGCATTTTGCGGGACATGAGCACCATATGCGCATGGAGGATTGGGATGAAGACAGTGGCGAGGAAGAGTCTCGTGCAGATTCGGAGGACTGACGAGCTTGAAATCCTCTTCTCTTCCCCTTGGGCGTCTGTCACGCGCAGTCTGTCCGAGACTTGATCAGAATGAGGTATACAGAGCTTTGCGAGACAATGCTTGGAGCCGTGGAGACGTGCGCTGTATGGCGCCAGGCTACTATCTCTCACCGGGTTGTCCGCGGAGGACTGTGGCTCGAATTTCTGACATTCACGTTCACGCGCGCTTCTGGTCCCTACACTGTGTGCTTTCAAGAGCTCCAGAATCCAGACGCTCCATTTACGGATGGCCGAGCGGGACCTGAGATGGCGCGACGACCTCCGAACCGCCGCAGCAAGCGAGCGGCCTCTCCGCGAGGGGCTCGAGCTGTCGCCCCGCGGTCCCACTTTGTTGACAGCAGCGGTGACGTCCGGCCCGTCCTTACGCGCAGCCCGAGAGGAGGATGTTCCGCCGTACCGCGAGCCGATCGTCTGGCTGCGCGATCTCGCCGAGTCGGAGCGCGGCTGGTCGTCGATCAAGGTGCAGCTCGTGTCGAGACTCGTCGGCGGCGTCAACTGCTATGCGCAGACTTGGCTTGCCCGCATCAACCACGCAAGCAGCGCCGAGGTGCAAATCGTCGTCAAGCTGCTAGTCGAAGAGCTGTTTCCGCGAGCGCCACTTGAATTTTGGATGAGGAACGCGGACCGGTCAGCCGCGCAGTCAGCTCAAGCGGAGCTCAGCGCGTATATCTCCCCTTCCTACTACCTTCACGGTTCTGAACTGACACTCGGTCACAGGTATGCTCGCCTGCAAGCGATGCAAGGTCGGCAGGTTCCGCATTGTTACGGCGCTTTCCTCTTCGAGATGCCTTGGGGCACGATGGCGATGGGCTTCCTTCTGGAAGACCTGAGACCTATCACGCAAAGCTTGCGCCAGCTGTCGATCAAGGAGCGTAAAGCGTACGAGGACGATATGGCCAAGTTCGAACCGCTTGTCAGCCCAATCCCGTTGCTTCATTCGATTTTGGCCTTACAAGTTCAGCTCAGCGGTTGCGCAGGCTACGGCGCTCTTGTCGCTAGTACATCAAATTCACGCTGCAGGCATAGCGCATCTCACTTGGTCCGTCGACGACATTTTTGTCCTCAAAACCGACCGCGCCGATGGGCGTCCCCTCGTTGTGGTTTGCGACTTCGGAGACAGCTTCCTCATGGAGCACTACGTCCACGAAGTCGGAATCCACGACTTCCCCACTGGCCCTTTACCGCCGGGTGCTCGGGACGAGTATGCCGCACACGACAGCCTCACTCAAGCCTTTGGTGAGATCGCCGACACCTGGAAGTTCGATCTCTTCGACGAGGATCCCTACGCTCTCCTCATGTTCATCATAGAGCGACGTGTCGAGGCGGAGTTTCGGAAGGAGCTGGAGGGACATGGTGCCGTGTAGAGGTTATCTGGAGTTGGAGATTATCTTGCATTTCAACGCCAGGTTCGCCAACACCGGGATCGACAAGCAAGTCGGATCAGACGAGCCCAGCATCAGCTGAAATCCAGGTGGCGACAGCAAGCGTAAGCGGAGAAAGATGACGGGCAGAGCAAAGAGGACGTCCCGGGCTGTTGGGCCCATTCCGCATCTCGACATTCGCCTCGAGCAACCTTCGAATCTTTGCATCGATAAGAGCACCCACTCGGTGCTACGCAGGCAGGGTCCCGCAGACTCAGTCAAACACGCTCGAGTCGTCCGTTGCCGCGGGTCGTTTCGCCGCCTTGGCCTTCTCCTTCTCACCGCGCTCTGCCTCCTCGGCCGCTTTCCGCTTCTTGAACCTGCCCCCCAATCGTGCGTCAGCTCAACTCTGAGACCCGGACCCAAGTAAGAGAGAGCGAGAGGCCCCGCTCCGAAACTCACAACGCGCTATTCGGGTCCTTTTCGGGGTTCCTCGCCCACCTCAGTCTCAAATCGACCTCTTTGACGCGCGCCTTGTCGACGGGGTGTTTCTGCCCGTGCACGATCGTCGCTTGGACCTTGTCGAGGACCGGGCCCATTTCAGCCTGCTCGAGCTCGCCTCCAAGTTGCTGGGCCCGTTCGGGCTGACCGGGGAGGCGCCCCTCGCCATCGACCGCACCGCCAGACGGAATCGTTGCCGCGCGTCCTTTCCCGGTCTTTTGCCTCCGCTGCTCTTTCGCGTCGAGCCACTGATCGACTAGAGTGGGGTCGGCGAGACGGAAGCAGGCGAGGGCGATTTGAGAAGGCGAGTAGACGAGTTCGGCCGAAGTGAGCCGCGAGAAGCGGCAGTACGATTGGGCTCTCGGGAGCGCGGTCGTGATCGCTGCGGCGTCCAATCCGGCCGACTGCCAGTTCGAGGCGCTCAATCAGCACGTGCCAGCGTTACCAGCGTGAAAAAGAGAGAGAGAGCGCACCTGCATGTCGAGCGTGAGACCGTTCAAAGCGACGTGGGCGTGGTGGACCTTGTATTCAAAGTGGAGCGATTGAGACACAAGGAACTCGAGCGAGAGGATGTCGGCCGGGCTCGCGTTCGGGATCCGCCCGGCAAATTGGTCGATCGACGTCGAGCAGTTTTCCGTCTTGGTCGCCAAGTACACGCACGTGAGCCTGGCCAGAGGTCCACGTAAGCTTACCAGTTGCGACAGATTTGGGAAAGGACGCGCACATGATATTTTTCGGGTGGTAGTCCATGCAAGTGTTTCGGAGATAGAACCGCTTGAGGTAGGTCATGGCGGTCGCCGTCACGATTTCGGGGTATTTGAACGCGCCGCACATGGCGGCGACTTGAGTGAGGTAGTACGTGACGAGGGCTTGCTCGTCTTGGACGGTCAGGTACTGGATCTCGGACGGGGCCGGAGGTGAAGGGTTGGTGGCAGTCGTTGCCGCCGCCGGTACCGGCTCGTCGGTCAGAGTCGGCTGCTCTGCTGCTTTCTTCGGAGCTGATTCGTCCTTCCTCGAAGACTGCGCATTCGAGAAAGGGGCTCAGCCTGACCGCCCGTCGCGCGCGTGGAAGAGCAGGAATCGCCGTCACAGTCTCTCACCTGTTCCTCTTCCCAGAGGTTCCTCACTCGAGCGACCGCCTTTTCGTTCAGTTCGGTCCGGATCCTCGCGAGTTCCTCCTCTGAATATCTCCAGCTCCTGTAGTCCCAGTGCTCGTCAGTGTGTATCCACACCAAGTGGGGAGGATGATGAGGACGAGGCGGACCTGTACTGGGACGAGAGGTGATACAACGGCACGGGAGCGGCGGTGGTGCTGCTCGTCGAGGCGGACATGGCCATCTCGCCGTGCTAGCTGCCGAACAGGGTACTGCAGACAGACGGCTGAGGAGAGAGACTTTGAGTGAGTTCGCTTTCACGCGCGACTTGCCCGGTTTGCACTGCTCGACCTCCCTCGACCCCGTCCCTACTCGCTTGCTCGACCTCAGGGACTCTTTGCAGCGATCACAGGTGCTCAGACAAGACGGCGTCCCGCCCCGCCCGACTCGATTGTCCCGTCGCTGATCCGACTCGATCGCTCAACCTTTTGCTTCCACGGGCTCCGTCAGTCAACCATGAACTCGGCTGCGTTTGAACGCGAGCGCGACAGGCTCGTAGCAGAGATTGCAGAGGTGCGCCGTCCGGACTTTGTTTCACGCCTTTCGGGGCTCGACTCTCGAGACGGAACTGTTTGCCCTTCTCTCGACACGTGGACTCGGGGGCAGTCGCAGCTCTTGCTCGGGCCGCGGGGGGGAAATGACCTGTCGAGTAAACAGTGCTCCCCGGCGCCAAAGAGGAAGAGAATGCTGAACCCGCCCCGATGAAACTCGTTGTGTAACAGAACCTCGGCAAATGCGTCACGGCCGTCAACCAACTGAACCGCAACATTGAGAACGTCACTTCGGTCGACGACGGTTTCAGCTCGGTGTACGACACCTGGTCGAGGTTCCAGCAGGCGCTCGCGAACGGGTCGTACGCAGACGCCGTGAGTCTGTCTGCCCCGCCCGCTCCTCTTGCCCGCTGTCATGCTTCATGTCTGAGAGGCGCTGACCAGTACCTCCGCGCGTCTCCTCTGGCGATGCCTCGCAGGAACAACCTGCGCCTCCGCAACTGTTGGCGCGCGAGAACGACGAAACGATCCGGTTACCGCCTGGGATCGCACCCGGTCGCGGCGAGACCCTGCAGCTCTGAGCGCATCCCCCCTCCCGTCGCCTCGCCTCCCTTTCATCGACCGATACCCTTCCCGTGCCCCTCTCGTGTTGTCATTTGTACGCAAGTCGTTGATTTGAATCGCCCTCTTTCTTTCTTTCGGAGCTCAGACTGCGCAGCAGCTGTCTATAGTTCGCGCTGGTTCCCTGCCCTCCGCTCACGTGCGCGTGTCTAAGGACAGCAATGTGATTGCGTGCGGCGCTGCTGGTTTCCGGAAGAGAAAGCCTTTACGCGCAGCTGTTGACATTTCGCTGTTGGCTTTCTCTATCTCTCTCACGCACACCTCCCCGCTTGTGGGGGCGCTTGCCAGCTATACTTGTATCGTCACTACTCTTCTGTCGATTCTCTCGAGCTCGCACGCTGCCGGACAGCTCGGCTTCGATCCGATCTGGTTCAGTGACGAATCTCTTGCGGGCGTCCTCTCGTCGACTCGCGGAGCATAGAGGCCCCAGAGCCGCCGACAGCGGGACGTGACCTGAAGCCTGGACACGGGACGGGAGAGGCCGCCCCTCTGGACTCGACAAGGAGAACTTTCATCTCGTCTCGTTACCCCCGCCTCTCATCCGACCCCGCCGACCCGACGTGGGAACGAAGACGCCGAGCCTCGACCCACGCCGATGCAATCAGGCTCAAATCGAAGGCTGACGGATCTCGGAGGCGGGTCCGGGTCAGGAGCGCGAACGGGGTCGAGGTCGGCGAGTGCGAGTCCGAGTCCGGCGACGAGTCCGGTCAAGTCGATCAGGTCGAGCCAGGGAGGGTTTCCGACCGTGTCTACAGCAGCAGCAGTAGGAGGGATACTGAGCGACTTGAGGTCCCCGACTAAGAAACGGGTCTATGGAGATCGGTACGCCATTGCCGCGATTTCTCTCGACCCTCGGTCCTGGATCCTCGGAGGACTGATGTCGAACGCGGGACGGTAACACGCACAGGTTCATCCCGAACCGGGAAGGGATCGACCTCGCGACGTCGTACTCGCTGCTGCCGAGTTCGACGAGCACGTCCGGATCGTCGACGCCGAGTTCGAATCACCGGAGCAAGCGGAAAACGGCCAATGTCGACTCGGACGCTCAGACGGGTGCGCTCACGGGCCGTTCCCTCATTGCTCATGCGCGTCCATGAAGCGAGAGCGTACTGAGCTTCGAGCTTATTTTTGTGCGCACAGAGGAGGCCAACAAGACGTTCGACTCGCTGCTCCGGACCGAACTGTTTGGCCCTTCCTCGCTCGACAACATCCCGCTCCTCCGGTCTCCCTCGTCCGCCCGTACCTCCCAATACACCGCCGCAACCTCTCCCGGCGGCGGCGGCGGTGGCCACTCCCCGTCCCACCCAAAGGCGTTGTTCAGCTTCACCTCGCCGACGCGGAAACGGATCGCGCGCGACCCGACCGTGACGGACCGCGGACTCGACAGCCCGACGCACGAGCGGTATAGCTTGAGTCCGGTCCGGCAGGAGAGTCAGAGGTTGTTGATGAGTCCGAGGAAACCGGTTAGGCAGGTCAGCAAGGTGCCGTTCAAGGTGGGGCCGCGCACCTTCCTTCTCGTGCTTCCAGTACCGGCTCAACGCGTGAGCTGAGTGGCGGGAGCTCATCTGATGATTTCGGTGCCCACAGGTACTCGATGCGCCAGAATTGGCGGTACGTGTGCCTTCGCCGAGATTCAGCGCGCGACGCCCGAACGCTGACCCGAGGTGATCTCCCTGCACGTACAGGACGATTACTACCTGAACCTCGTCGATTGGTCCTCCAACAATGTCCTCGGCGTCGGCCTCGGTTCCTCCGTCTATACCTGGAGCGCTCAAACGAGTGAAGTGAAAAAGCTGTGCGATCTCGCCGAAGCCGATCCGCCAGATTCGGTCACGAGTCTCGCTTGGGTTCAGCGGGTAAGGCAGGGCCGCCACAGCCTCGAGTCGTTCTCTCAGACGAAACTGATGCGGCACGTCACTTGCAGGGCAATCAGGTCGCGGTCGGGACCAAGAATGGCATGATTCAGATCTGGGACGCCCAGGCCGGACGATGTATTCGGAAGATGACCGGCCATACCGCTCGCGGTGAGCTGTTCCCCCGAACGTTTCGCTTCCACCAGAGGCGCGCGCGCAACGCTGACCCTGGCGCACCAATTCAATCCAGTCGGAGCGCTCGCCTGGAACGATCACGTCCTGACGTCCGGCTCGCACGACCGGCTGATCTACCACCGCGACGTCCGGATCAAGGACCACTGGACGCACAAGCTCGCCGTGCATCGGCAGGAAGTCTGCGGGCTCAAGTGGAGTGACGACAATCAGCTTGCGAGTGGCGGGAACGACAACAAGCTGTTTGTCTTTGACAAGATGTCCGAGGTGAGGCCCGACCAGCGGCTTTGCGCGCGCGCGCCAAAACGGCCGGCTGACTTCTTTTCTGGGGGCTCGCTGTGAATAGACTCCGCTACATCGCTTCACCGACCATATCGCCGCCGTCAAGGCGATCGCGTGGAATCCGCATCAGCATGGCATCCTCGCGAGCGGCGGCGGAACGGCCGACCAGAAGCTGCGGTTCTGGAACACGCTCACCGGCAACCTGCTGCAAGAAGTCAACACTGGCAGTCAGGTGGGTTCGCCGGCTCAGAGGTTTCGCGCCACCTACCGGCCGCTAACGCAGGGGCTTCTTCCTATCGACGGCAGGTCTGCAACATGTTGTTCAGCAAGAACTCGAACGAGCTAGTCACGACGCACGGCTTTTCGGCGGGTCAGGCGCAGAACCAAGTCGTCATCTGGAAGTACCCGTCGATGCAGCAAGTCGCGCAGCTCGCCGGCCATACCTTCCGCGTAGGTGGCCAATGGCTCTCGTACTCAGCCCCCGATGGCGGACGCTGACCGAACTCCGGATCCGAACCAGGTCCTCTACCTCGCGTGTTCGCCTGATGGCCAGACGATCGTCACGGGCGCCGGCGACGAGACGCTGCGCTTCTGGAATGCGTTCCCGAAGGGCAAGACGGAACGCAAGATCGAGTCGAGCATCCTGAGCCCGTTCGGCGGCATCCGCTAGCGATCTCTCTTTGCTTTCAATCTCTCACACATCTGTCCATAGCTGCATCCATCCTGATTTGCGACTCTCATTCTCTCACTGGTAGTACTCCTCCCTCGCTTGTTGCCACTTGTGACCTTGCAGCTTTTACCCGCCGTGAAACAAATACCCTCGCGATTTTGACCCTGACAAGAGCCGCAGACTTCGCGCATGATCCGCCTTTTAGTAGCTGTAGATGTAGTGCGCGTGGCGGTCGCCTTCGGTCGCCCAGCTCGCCGCATCGATGTCCGACTTGCCGCTCGCGCGGACGGCGGCCTTCCGACGGTTCTCGCGGCGGAGGTAAACGAGGTTGGCGGTCGACGCGACGATGATCAAGATCGTCATCGAGATCAACACGATCGAGGCGCGGCGGTCTGCAAGAGGGAGATCAGCTTTTGTCTCCCGGCAGAGGAAACCGAGCGGTACTTACACTCTGGGCCTTCGGTCGTCGGGAACAGCCACGTTGACTAGCGTGGGCAGAGACAGCATCAGCACGCGCGCTCTGAAACATGTGATCGAGGCACTCACGGCGATGCCTCCCGAGTTGGTCGAGATGAAGCCCAATGCGACTGCGGTCGCTTTGCGGTAGTGGCCGGCCGAGTTGTTCGGCAGCCAGGTCACGAGGGCCTACCGAAGGTTACGGAGTGTCAGCGCAGCAGACAAAGAGCGGATCTAGTCGAAAATACGTACCGGCGCCGTGCTGTAGACTGCGCTGATGGCCAAGAAGAGCGCCACGTAGCGGACCGCCGTCGAGAGCGACTTGTAGAACACTGCCGTAAATTTGGCGTCAGTCAGATGTACACTAACCAGATCCCCGCACCCAGGCCGCACTGATATAGCCGACCATTGCCTGCAAGGGTGCAAGGTCAGCCAAGACTCTAGCCGTCGACCGATAGCTCGCCACTCACGATCAGACTCATCAAGATCGAGCAGAGACCACGCCGACCGTAGCGGTCGGACCACCACGCGTTGAACATGGTCAGGAAGAATGCAAGGACGAAAGGCGGGACCGTCAAGAGCTGAGTCTGGATCGTCGAGTAGCCAAAAGTCTGAACGATGGTCCTGTTCGCGTTCCGAGCGGACGTCAGTTCTCGAATTTGACGGCAATGGATCAACCTGTTATGACGTACGGAGTGAAGTAGCCGAAGCCATCTGTAAGAAGGTGACGGCATCAGCTCAACGCGAATCTTGTTCACGTCGGATGTGTCGCACGTACACAAGGTCAAGCCGTTGCCGAACAAGGCAATGAAGAGCAGGATGACGTGTGGGCTAGTAAACGCCTTCCTGCACTCGGCCCAGCTGAAGGACTCTTCGAAGCTGTCGACACCTGCCGGCGAATCAAGCTTGAGGCGGCGAACAATGTGGGCCTTCTGTTCCGCCGTCAAGAAGCGGGAGTGCGCCGGTGACCGCGGGAATACGAAGAACATGGCGAAGCCGAATAGCACGGTAGCGAGGCCTTCAAGGTAGAAGATCCACCTATGAAGTTAGAGGTCAGTACGACGTTTCGTCGTAGGCAAGGCAGATAGGAGACGCACCTCCACCCAGCCTGACCGCCTTTGCCGTCGAGGTTGAGAATCGCTGCAGCAAGTAGACCGGAAAACGCCCCAGATAGCGACGCCGCGGAGAAGAAAAGACTGATTCGAGTCTGAAGCTCATGCCGCCGGTCTGTAAAGTTGGGAAGGCTTAGCGCTGCGGTGACGCGTATGGCTTTGAGCGGTAACATACAGAACATTGACAGATACAATACTAGGCCCGGGAACAGGCCGGATTCGCATAGACCGAGGATCAGGCGTGCAGCCATCAGACCGTGGTAGTTCTGGACCAGGCCGGTCAGGCAAGAGACGGTTCCCCAGGCCACGATCATCGTGGGAATCGCGATATGAGCGCCGATCTTCTTCAACACCAAGTTCGAGCTGCCGCAGAGGGATCGCACAGCGAACAGAAGCAGGAGGTCCCGAGCCGGGCGAGAGAGAGCGGAGTGTGTCAGTTTCGCTGCCATCCGTCCTCTTACCATGGGCATCTGTTCCCGAAAGGTGCTCACGGCATCTCAAATACGATGTAGAGCACGTATGTGCAAGTCACACAGACGAGGTATTGATGCGGCGTCAAGTGCAGGTCCTTTGCCATGCCCGCAATTCTGTGGAATGTCGATTCGTCAACAGCGAGCCCCACAGACGGACGCCAAGCACGCCTATACAGCGCAGACTCACTTTGCACTGTAACGAAGAGAAAGACGCAGAAACCGTAACGGAAACGAAGGCGAGCGAGAGTCAATGCGAACGAGCGTCAGATGGTGCTCGACGATTTGCACCCAGTGCATCAACGGCACTCACTTTCCACTGCGAGAACGGGCCCAGAGGAAGCAGTCGTCAGTGACTCTCCTTCGCGCCTTGACGTGCGAGGAAAGCGTACAGGTTGGACCTCTGCGAGTAAACCGGCGCGGGTCAGCTTCCGGCTCGGCCATGCCATACACGGGATGAGATTTAACTCGCATCGATGAAGTTCGCGAGGTTCGCAATCCACCTAGCGGCAATACAGTGTAGTCGAGCCTGCGTACGGCCTGCCGGTCGAGTTCCCAGTCGGCCTCCGTAAAGTCCGACGAGTCTTCCTGGACCGGGTGGCGAGACGACGCCGGACTCGTTGAATCTGCCACAGAGGGCTCACGGCCCTTCTCCTTGTCGTTCTGATACACCATAGCAGAGGTCGGGAACGGTAAAGAACGAGAGTCAAAGGAGAACTTGCCGGCCGGAAATCTCGCACGGCTCTCCCCGGCAAACTTTGTTTCCTCCCCGCACGTGATACGCCCACTCTTTCCCCGGCCGGATCGGTGGTATTCTCGGCCGAAATGCGGGGTAGGGTAAGGCCTGCCTGCCTGCTTGCCTTAAGCTTCCCCTGCGCTTCAGCAACCACGCCGAAGTGATGAGCGCAGCGAAGGAGCGCGTCGCTGCCGTCGGACGTCACCTGCTGCCTGTTCCGCGACCTGCAGCACCCTCGCCGGACTGGACAGGCGCCGAAGCAGACTTGCGCGCGGCGTTCCCAGCAAGCCAGCTCTCGTTCGACCTCGAGACGCGCGACAAGCACGGCCAGAGCTTTGGCTCATTGCTGCCGAGCTCACCTCCGGCTGCTATCGTTCACGCTGAATCGACCGAGGACGTGGTCCGCCTCGTCACAATCTGCACGACTCGCGGTATCGTCTTGATCCCGACGGGTGGTCGTACGGCATTAGAGGGCCAGTTTCAGGCGACATGCTGCAACCCGACACCGGCCGGCGAACGAGGTTCTGCATTTCGAGCACAGGCAGGCGCTGCGACGAGCCTACCACGGCGTGTCGAAAGGCCGACGGTTCACGTCTCGCTCTCGCGCATGCAGCGCATCACCCTGTTCGAACAGGACTTTCAAGCGATCGTCGGTCCTGGCGTCGGCTGGAAGAGTCTGAACGAGCACCTCGCAGAATCGGGCGTCAAGCTGTTCTTCCCAGTGGGTCCCGACACAACACCACCTCGATGTGACACCGGCACTGACGCCTCCTTGTTCGCTCGCAGGTGGATCCCGCTCCCGGAAGCGAGTTTGGCGGAATGGCTGGAGTTGCGGGTAGTGGGACAAACGCGGTCGGCTATGGCACCCTCCGCGCCGAGTGGATCCAGTCGATGACGGTCGTTCTCATGGACGGAACCATCGTTCGGACAAAAGGCGCCAATCGCGCACGTGAGTCTCAATGATACTCGGTTGAGGCTCGCGCGCTGACCGAAACGCGTATCAGGGAAAAGCACGACCGGTTTCGACACCGGTCGCTTGTTCCTCGGCAGCGAAGGGACGCTCGGGGTGCGCAGATTGCGGCTTCGTGGTCAGTAGCGCGGTGAGAAGCTCATCACTACGTGCTCACAGATCATTACAGAGCTCACAGTCCGCCTCGCGCCCGTGCTGCCTCTCAAGGTCGCCTTGACTTCGTTTCCGACAGTTGCGCAAGCCGTCTCGACGGTGGTCGCGATGCTCTCCGCCGGACTGACCCCGACTTCGCTCGAACTTCTCGATGGCACGTCTATACACGGTCTCAATCTCGCCAAACTGCTACCGGCACCGCTGCCCGAGGAACCGACCATCTTGATGCGTTTCTCGAACCCGGACGAAAACGCCAACTACGCCAACCTCGAAGTGGTGCGGCGGCTTGTCGAGCAGAACGGCGGCCGAGAGCTGCAGGTTGCTCGGAACGAGGAAGAGAATGAGCAGCTATGGACGGCTCGGAAGGCACGCGATCACGGTGCGCTCTGTGCGGTCTGCCAGAACAAGCTGACGGAACGCCTCCCCCGTTATTTGCAGAGTCAATATTGGTCGCAGCAGCTTCTTGTCGGCGAGGGCTGCCGGACACTCGTGAATCGATGCACGGCGGTGAGAGACACGGCCCCGGAGCTGACAATCTCCCTGCCGCCAGATCACCGACGTCTGCGTGCCCGTCTCGCGTCTGGCCGAATTCGTCTCGCGGTCCGACGTGCTCGTCGCCGACTCGGGCCTGGTCGCTCCGATTGTCGCACACGTCGGGGACGGTAATGTCCACCGCGCGATCCTGTGGAAGGGCTCGCCGGGAGAGACGGAACCGCCCAAGCCAGTCGAGCGGCTCGCGAAGCAGCTCGTTGAACTCGCGCAGGAGCTCGAAGGGACGTGCGCAGGCGAGCATGGCATCGGGTAGGGTGCCTTTGTTGGTCCTCTTGGTGGCGATGCTCTCGGATGAGAGCTGACAGAGACCGGTCTTTATCCAGCTTGACCAAGCGGAAGTACCTTCAAGCAGAACTCGGCGACGGGACGCTCGCTCTGATGCGGACCGTCAAGCGGGCCCTCGATCCATTGAACCTGCTCAACCCGGGCAAGGTCCTGTTTGACGAGGATGGAGACGACTGACCTCGAGCAAGAGAGGGTAGAGCAGCTCCTGATGGAATGCATACGCTGTACTGAAATTCACATCATTGCAAGTAGTGCGGGACCCAGAGAGATGCGAACGGGAGCTCTCCGGGAGAGAGAACGGGTGCTGCGGGCGGAACCCGGCCGTGACTTTGGGCTGCGCGCGAGCTGCATCGCCTCGTCGAAGCCGCTCTACACCGCCTCTCTCGCCGTGGACACGACTCGGGCAGCCCTATAGCCATCAAAGAGTCTCTTGAGCTGACTTGACCGACTCTGTACGCGCGCCGACGCTCTCTCGTCGTCTTCGCCTGCCGTCCCCGAGCGCCGCCGGCCCCCGCGTCCAGGCTCACTCTTGCCGCACCGCCTCGTTTCACCGCCTCGCTCTTGTTGTTTGCACGTGCAACGCGCATCTAGAGGAGCGACAGCCCCTATACGGCATAGCACGACGCGACAGAGTCGAGGCCGGCGCGCACACAGAGTCGTTCGAACAGACTCGCGACTCCCGCCATCTTCTGACGCGACTGCAACGACTCGTCGTCGAAGGATCGACTACCCCGCGCCGCATACACTGTCAGCAAGGTCAACGATGGCGTCGTCCTCGGCATTGCAAAACAGTCCACCCCTCGCGGCGGCCCAGCAGCTCGCGGCGGTCGAGCAGCCCGCGGCAGGAGGAGATGCGTCGACCGGTGGCAACCCGCGCAAACGTGCACCGTCGCCGCTCTCGATCTCGAGGCAAGACGCACAGAGGCCGTTCGACTTTGCTAGGCGACGCAGCTCGTCTAGCTTCACAGCGACGGCGATCGGCAACTACATGGCGTCGCCGACGAGCGACCTAAGGAGCAACCAGCCTCTTCCGACAATCGAACCCGCCGCTCGTTCTGCACCCGACAAGGCACCGCCGCCGATCCGTGTCGTGCTCTCGCCTTCGACGTCGTCGCACCCGATCATCACCGAGTCGCCCATGACGTCGATGGCTCCAATGTCGTTGCCGTCGACGAGCAGTGATGTGCAGCGGATCCGGCCAAAGGGGAAGGGCACCCTCGAACTCGAGCGCGTCCTCGACATGTGGGCTGCAAACACTCCTGTGAGTCTGTCGCGTGGGACGCGCAGGCGTGGTGCAAGGCGAGCTAACGGACGGCTTCATCCCGCAGACCAAGGGCGCCTTTCCGGCTTCCGTCGCCCTCCCGTTCGCGTCGGGCGCCACAACGAGCGCAGCAACCTCTCAGCCGTTCCTGACGCACTCGATCGTCTCCTCCGAGCCAGAGGCACTGGATCTGGCCATCTCGACGACCCGCAACCTGCCCGGCACGTCTGGTCCCGTCTTTGCCGACTTTGGCCAGCTGGCCTCCTTTCCTGCCACGGCCCCGCTCTCGCGGGGCTCGCTCAGTGTTGAGCACAGGCCACCCCGGAGGCAGCGCTCGCGGTCAGAGGCGGACCTGCTCCGGTTCGACACGATGAGCCTCGGAGGGATCAGCCTCGCCGACTTCCTCGCCGGTCTATCGAACGGGACGGCGCCCGCCGCGCAGAGCTTGAACGATCCGATCCCGACGCAGCCGTTCTCGATGTTGTCTGCCCCTGGTCTGGCCCTCGAAGCAGGACCAGCAAGCGGCCGGCCGCAAGGACTCCGCCTTTTGCCTCCCGCCGTACCGATCTCGACGACAGGGAATACCGAGCCGTCCCCGCTCGCTCCGGCTCCCGGGAAGCCGTACTCTTTCAGCCGCGGTCTCGAACTCAAGATCACGCCCGCACCGCCCGCAAGCGGCAAGGCACCAAAGGCTGCCCGTGGGCGCCGCGCGCGCAGTCAGGAACCCGGGCATCGTCACGCCAAGTCGGACGATTTGACGCACCTCTTGTCGACGCTGCCGAACGGTTCTGCGTCGAGTCAACCCGTCTTTGCCTCAGCGAACGGACACCTCGCGCCTCCACCAGTTTACGATCCGGCCCTCACCGGGCAGACGTCGACAGGACCGGCTCTCCATCTCGTCGCTCAGCAAATATCACCCGGCAGCAACGACCAGGGCACGGGCAGTCGACCCGAATTCATCTCGCTCCCGAATGGCATGACGCTGCCGATAGCCTACTTTGCTCCTTTACCGACCGTTCCCGGCTCCGGCATGGACGCGCCGGCGACAGCGGCGCCGGCGACGACGGTCGGCACGACGCTCGAGCCGGATTCGATCGGACACTTGCCGCAGTTCTCGCCGCAAGGGAACGCGCTCGCGCTCGCCGCTGCGCAGGCTGCCCAAGCGCATGCGGCGCAAATTGCACAGGCTGCCGCGGTCGCGACCTTGCAGTACAGCAACGGCGGGTTGAGCACCGACGGGATCGACGTACACTCGCAATCGCCGTTCTTGCCGCAACCGACTGGACCTTATAGCATTCCGACGTCGGCCGGCGGTCCGTACTCGTACCCGTCTCCGAACGACCCGTCGCTCATGTTACCGACGCCGCCTCCCGTCCCCGGGTCGAGTTCGCGCAAGACGAAGCGGACGGCGCGCCCGGCCGCTCGCACCGCCGCCGCGGACGACTTTATCGCCGCTGACCCCGAAGACCCGACGGACAGCAGTTCGGACGACGGCGAGGATGACGACGGGGACGAGTACGAGGATGAACCGAAACCGAAGAAGCAGCGACTGGCGCCGGCGGCCCCGCGCGCGAGTGCGCCCAAGAAACCCGGAAAGGGCCGCGCGAAAGCTGCGACCAAGACGCCCGCCGCTCCGACGCCTGATGCGCTCGGGGGCGTGTTTGCCAACGCTTTTGAGGGTGGGAGTCCGTTTGGCGGCGGTAGCGTTGGCGGAGCAGACGAGGAGGGCGAGTTCTCGCGCGAGAGCAGGACGACCCAGGCGACGATCGATGCGGCTCAGAGGCGCCGGAACGCCAATGCCGTCGCCAAGTTCGTGTGTGAGCTGTGCGGCGAGACGTTCACACGTCGGTACAACTTGCGCGGACACCAGCGTTCGCACAAGGGCGAGAAGCCGTACATTTGCACGTTCGATGGATGCGAAAAGGTGTGCACCCCCGTGTGTTACTGCTCGGATCCGGGCAGCCCGCTGACCATTTGGCGCTCGCTGCAGGGTTTTGCGCGCGCCCATGACCGCAAAAGGCACGAGCTGCTCCATCTCGGCGTCCGCAAGTACCACTGCTCGCCGTGTAACCGCGACTTTGTCCGCCTCGACGCGCTGCATCGTCACCGTGAGTCTCTGTGAACTTGTTGGATCTCGCCAACGTCATCTGACGACGTCGCTCCGTTCCGCAGACCGTAGCGAAGTCGGCCAGGCTTGCGTCAAGCAGCTTCGTGCAGAAGGAGTCGCCTTTGACGACCAAGGCGCCGCCATTCTGTGAACCGCCCGGTCGTCTGCGACTCGCGCTTGTCTGTCCTATCTCTCAGTCTCCGTGGACCACGCTTGCCTCCATGCATTCCCCTCGTCGATACCTTGTCGTGCCCTACTCCCCGTGTAACTTGCGCGCGCGCGCGCCTCCGCTTGTTCTGTAGGGCTTCTTTCTCCATCTGTTTCCGCGCTCATGGCTCCTACGAGCCGGAAGGAACGAGAGCGGGGCTTTGGTGCAAACGGTTATATGGGATCTGGTGGATCCGCGGCAGCTCGAACGATGCACCGCCTCGTTTCCCCCGGTTCGGTGACGGTTCCGGGTCGAAAGAAACACGCGCAAGTTCTGCTTCTGATCCCCGACTTACGCGCAGTGCGAAGCTCTGATAGGCTCTTCGTGAAGCTTGACACCCTCCGACACGGTACAAGGAGCTGCACGCTTCTGCACGACGACTTCTCACGGCACGAAGAGAGACTCCGGTTTCCGTCAACGCAGTCGTTCGGGTCCCTCGCCCTTCCTCGACCTTACCAGGGCAACAGCCACCGTCAGAGCAGCCGCAAACATCGCTCGTGACCGCGACTGGACGAAGGAGGCAAAGCAGGCGCAAAGAGGGACGCCTGGCGACGGATCGACGGACGGCGACTCTTCGATCACTTTCGCAACGGCTACTCGACGCGTCGAAACGAACGATCCCGATAGGTCAGCCTGGGCCAGGATTGCGACTGCGGAACGAGGAGCCGAGCGTAAACTTCCGGGATGGCGTCGACGACTGCGAGCGCTTCGGCCAGCGCTTCGGCGGCGGCAAACAGCAGCGCCCAGCCGGCTAGCTACAAGGTCATCGGCGTCCTCCTCGCTGTCGGTAGCGGCTTGCTCATCGGAGGCAGCTTCATCTTGAAGAAGAAGGTACGCTGCCATCGGCCTCGAGCAGTCTGATGCGCCTTCTGCTAACCATATCGTAATCGACGACAGGGCCTACAAGCGGCGCAGAGAAAGTCCGGAGCGGCCAAGGGCGAAGGCCACGAGTACCTCAAGTCCTGGCTGGTGCGCACAAGGCTCGCAGGTGCTGTGGAGAGAGCGCGCGCTAACGCGAACTGCTGCACAGTGGTGGACAGGCATGATCACGATGGTGATTGGCGAACTTTGCAACTTGATCGCATACAGCTTTACCGACGCCATTCTCGTGCGCTCGACGTATCTCGAGATCTGCTTCGGGCGCAAGCTAACCCTCAGGAGTTAAATAGGTCACGCCGATGGGAAGTCTGGCGGTTGTCACCTCCGGCATTCTCGCCCACTTCATCCTCCAAGAGCGCCTGACGACCTTTGGCTGGCTCGGAAGCACGCTCTCTATCCTCGGTTCGGTTATTATCGCCCTCAACGGACCCTCGGAAGGCACTTCGACCTCCATCCAGGCCTTTCAGAAAAAGTTCCTCAGCGTCGGATTCCTCGTCTGGGGATCGCTCTGCCTCGTTTCCGCCGCCTGCATGATCTTTTTCGTCGCACCCAAGTACGGCAAGAAGAACATGCTCGTCTACATCGGCATCTGTTCGCTCCTCGGAGGACTCTCGGTTGCCTGCACGTCGGGGCTGGGTGGAGCCATTCTCGCGTCGATTCGCGGCACGGCGCATACATGGAACCAGTGGTTCACGTACTTCCTGCTCGCCTTCTGCGTCACGACGCTCCTGCTCGAGATCAACTATCTCAACAAAGCTCTCGAGCTCTTCAACAGTGCCAGCGTCACCGCCGCTTGTGAGGCCTATCACTTCAGCTCCCCCTGCATCTGGATCCCGCTGACCGGCGCTGGCTTGCGCAGATTATGTCATATTCACGTCTTGTGCGTCCGCACTGAACCTCTGCTTCGACCCGGAGAAAGGATCCGCTTGCTCTGTGGCACTTGCTGACATGTACGGTGTTCGTGCAGGCACCCTCGTTACGTCCATTATATTGGCGCAGGGCTTCCACGGTGCCAGTATCGTCTCGATCATTACGCTCATTCTCGGCTTCTTGGTGAGCGGGTGCTGCCTAAGAAGCAGCGGGAGCCGTCGCTGACCCGTTCCTCATACACAGGTCATCGTCGTCGGAGTCGCTCTGCTCCAGCTTTCAAAGGTCGAGCCCGAAGAAGTCAAGGCCGGTATGCTCGACGGCAAGACCAGTCTGCTGCTGTCGGCAGTCCGAGCCGATTCTGCTCATCACGCGCAAGGCGAAGATGACCCGGGCATCGATGCGATCCGGGGCGTTTCTGGCGTCGCGGGCACGATCCATCGCGCGATCTCGATGCGGAGTCGAGGGTCGCGCCGCTCGACGAACCGGACCATGACGGATCCTTTCCACCCCGAGGAACACGGTATGCGGCAGCGTGGCCGGAACGGCGCGCCGGGCGCGATGTGGAGCGGACCTGCCGAGGAGGCGGGTATGGGCGAAGTTCGCCGGTATGACCTGCGAGATGAGCCTGTCCATTTCACGGAGGAACCCTTGCCGTGAGTCCTGTGAATCTCGATAGGTCGAAAAAGGACGCTCACGCTGCATCGGACGGACAGCATGTCGGCGACCGGTAGCTCTGTCCTGACGCCATTCAACTCGCTGCCGACGCCTCCGAACGACACGCGATCGCGGGCCAACTCGGCAATCCAGTTCAGCGATACGGATCAGGTCCATCGCTGTGAGTCAAATGGGCTCGCGCGCCACGAGGAACGCGCATTGATCTCTTACCCTCGGCACTGCAGACACCGCCAAATGGAAGAAGAAGGGCGGCGACTCGCATCACCTCGAGCTGAAGCGACCATTGGGCGCTCATGAGCACGGCACGACGCCTCCCGCATCCGGCGACATCGTGTCCGCCAACATACCCCCCGAGAGTCAAGGCGACTTTTCCGCTGCCCGCAGTGGTTCGCTCTTCGCCTCTCCGGCCTACCGCGACCCGTACTCGGAGGAGGCAGCAGAAGACTTGGGTGCCTTGTCTCCGTCAAGTCGAAACCGTGGCCAGTCGTTCGCCGACCGCCTCGGCCACGTGTTCAGTGCGTCGCCAAAGCAGGCCCACCCGCCTTTCGACTTTGAGCCGCCCGAGGTTCGGTCTCCGCCTCTCTCGGCGACGAAACAGCGCTTTGCGGCACTGTCGCCCTTCCGCGGCGGCGGGCGAGACCGTTCGAGCGAGCGCAAGTCGTCGGGTGAACAGGAGCATCGGGTCCCGCACCCGAGAGGACCTCGAGACATGCAGGCTCGCGACGAGGAGGAGGCGCTCTTCTACAAGAACGACGACGCGTTTGACGACAAGAGTGACGACGAGCATGTACACATGGGCGGGAGGGTCGAGCAGTATGACTCGCGGGACGAGTTGTGAAAAACCGCCTCTCGCCCAGAACCTGTACCTCTTTTATGCCGCGGCCTCCTCTCGATGTATCCCCCTATCTCGCATGCAATCGTACGCAATGGACGTTTCCCAACGAGCGTGCTAGAATCGAGCTCATGTCATCCTGCTCTCGCTCGTCCCGTCCCGAACGAATCCTTGCCACTCGGCCCGCCACGCCTTCATCTTTTCCCGCAGGCCCTTGAGGCGCAATGTCTTCCGGATCCACCGCAAGAGAGCGTCGTCCGACTCGACGAAGAAGTAGGACGACAGGCGCGACAAGATGGATTCGAACGAGGCCGACGGCGAGGTGAAGTCGTCTGCGCGTGACGGGCGTCAGTACGGTACTGCAACTCGACCCTTCGTCGTCGCGACTCACGCTGGAAGTGCCAGATGATCGCGACGGCGGTCAAGATGAGAAAATCGAGGCCTTCTAGGAGTAGGCCGTCCCAGAGTCGGAGCTGCGTCGCGAACGGGACCGAATTGGCAAACAGCGTGATATACCACTTGGTGCCGTAGGCCGAAGTCGAGATCATTTGAGTGGCCTGTGTGCTTGTCCGTCCATCAATCTCCCGGTGATGCTGACCTGACCAAGGAGAAAGACTCACAAAGGCGGCATGCACGTTCGGCATGAGGAGCTCGACAAGCTTCTCCTGGACGTAAAAGGCCTCGTGGAGGCCCGGGAAGCCCGGCGCAAAGATATGGCTAAGCCGGTATTGGTCAAAGAGTCGTGCTAGACCGGCATACGCTCGCTGTCATGGCGAAGAGGTCAGCAAGGGAGGAAGAGAAAGTTGCGAGACGCCCAGCCGCGTACCTCGGGCTCAAAGTAACACAGCAGGGTGGCCGCGATCGGGCCCATGCCCTGGCAGTAGCCTCCGATGTCTTCGCTCCGCAAGCCGAAAGCGTGCAGGACGTGGAAAAGGGCGCGCTGCCCCTGGCCGTACCGCGTGTGGAACAGGACGTGGCCCGAGATTGTCCTCGGAACGTCGAGGTCGATCTGGACGTCCTGGACGTACGGCTGCTGAACGAGATGCGTGTACTCGGCTTCGAGCTCGGCGAGCGATGGTACCCGGCTTCGAGATTGGAGGGCGACCTCGCCGGTCATCTTTTCCATCATGAGGCCCCAAACCGCGCGTCGCCATCGATCGGGCACGCCCTTGAAGACGCGCCGCTGTAGTTTGCGGTACTTCCCGCTCTGACCGCCGCCACCGCCGGGCACGCGACCGTTCCACCAAGAAGCATTGACGTTCCAGTCTTGAGCGTTCCCGCCCGAGTCGCGCCGCGCAACCGAGAGCATGGCAGCCCACTTGTCGATCCGTTTCGTTTCGAGAGCGATTTTCTCTGGACAGATGGCGTTTGACGCCAGTAACGACGAGGACGATGCGCGGTGGGTGAGGGGAGACATGTTGGATTGGGAGGAGAATTGGTCGGCGGACAGCGCGCCATTTGATGAGGGCGGCGGGACTTTACTTTGTCGTCTGGACGACGACGATAGATTAGGTATGATATTGAAGGGGGCAGATGATAAAGTAGCGAGGCGGTGATGCTGACAGGCGACGGCGGCGGGGTGCGAATTGGAGAAGAAGCCGTATCTGTCAGGCGAGAGAGCGCGTCAGCTTCAGTCTCGAACTGACGGGGGCGTTTTCAATACGAACCGGTCAACCTTCCGCAAGACCCTGTCGGCTTTTGCGTCGAGATCTGGATCGTTCGGAACCGCAACGCGGGCCTGCAGTGGCGACGATGGCGGCGGCAGGTCTCGATTCGGGTCGAGACGAAGGATGATCCCGTCTCGACTCCGTTCCTTGCCTTCGTCCCACCCGTCGCCGAACACGCCTTGGTCGTCAAGACGCGCGTACAGCTGCTGCACGAGAGCAGCGACGCCATCCGGATCGGTCGCCGTGTTGAAGCAGCCCGAGGTGCCTGGATGAGGCGTCGTATGTGGAGCAGCTGGGAGAGCGCGCTGGCTGTGTTGCAGATGCGACGAGTTCGAGGTGGCGGCGGAGAGGTTCGAAGACATGGAAGTGCTGTGCGGGACGCCAAAAGACTGGGACGCTTGACGCGACGATGGCAGGGCAGAGGTCGGCGCAGGCAGCGGAAGGGACCGGTCGCTTGCGATCGTATGCGGGGCACTCGACGACTTGAGAGGTACCGACGGAGGTATGGCGAGGCTTGCCGAACGCGCAGCCCCGTTTGCGGCGCTCACCGTGTGCCATTCTGACGGTTCGACGACCTGGACCGACTTGGCACGAGGGCGGGGCGTCTGCATGCCCGGGTACCCGTTGCCGAGAGCGGCGTGTCCCTTCGGACCGGAAGACCCGTTCATCGGTGCCGAGTCGTATGCCTCCGGTTCGAGGTACAGCTGCCTCGCTACCGGCGACGTCGCTCCGTTCGCCTTGCTCGGCATCGGTGGTACGTCCTCTCTGCTCGGACTCGGCGGCGCACTTGCCGGGTCATGCGAGCGGATTGACCCTGCCCTCGATCGGGGCGAAGGGATGTAGCCCTCGCCACCTGCGCCTTTCCCAACGTCGATTCCCAGCTTGGAGCCCTTGTCCCGCTGACCGTGTAGTTGTATCGTCTGTTCGTGATCGGGAAAGAGCGCCTGTGCGACGACCGCCATGCCGTCTTTGCTGACCGACGATCCGTGGGGAACAACGGAACCCTCGCCTTAGTCTGATGACCTCCTCGCCTTGCAGATTCTCCGACGTGGTCGTGCGTCCAATCACAGGGGCTTGCAAGCGAACGACGTGCCTGTAGCTGCCGTCGGTGTAGGGCGGTCGCACGAGGCGGCCGAAGCGGTCGTTGCGATTCGAGAGAGATGCGGGGCCACTCGTCCAGCTGCGGGCTTCCGTACGTGCCCGTACACACAGACGCAGAGTCTCAGAGCACTGTGTTGCTAAGCTACGCTTGCTTTGAGCTATAGAGCGAGCGTGAGAAGCGAGACTTGGCCACGAGCGAAACCCGCAGCGGCGACTCGCTCGATCACTCTTCTGCAACTTCTCGGCGCCAAAGAGTCGAGAAATTTTCTTCCCTTCCGCTGGCTTTAGTGTCCAAGTAGGACAGATGAAACACTGACCGCGGTGCCATCTAGGCAGATTCGCGAGAAGGACTTGCCAGTCGCGAGTCACAAAAGGCCGAAAAAGATGATGCTCGCCACAGAAGGACTCCTCTCAACCGCACCGCGCTCGATAGACCGAGGGAAGGAGCTGCAAGAGATGCAAGAGAGGAGAGACAACAAGAGTAGATGAATACTGTATAAAGAGGCGGAGACGGGTGACCGGCAGCCTTCCCACGGTTCCCGTTGAGGGTATGATGAAGGAAGACAACGCGCCGGTCCCGTCGAGGTGAGAGCCTCCAGATGTCACGGGCGAGCGTGACGCGCGCTACTCGAGCTCAGTAAGCGTACCGGAAATCCGGGTGCTTCTGACCGAGGTCGGCGATCTCGCACGCCGACTTGCCGACAAGGCGGTGGTCGTCGCGGCCGGCGGCTTTCGCCTTGTTCTCGCGCTTCTGCCAGAGGATGAGACCGCTGGCAAGGAAGAAGATGACGACAGAGTTGGCGAGGTTGAAGGCGTTGCCGGGTACGTAGCGGGGAGCGTCTTTGGCTGCGGCGGGGAAGCGTCAGTACACGGTCTCATATACATTTTCGAGCAAACTCCGGCACGTCACATAGCGCGGTGAAGGGGAAGGCAGCGGCAAAGAGAAGAGGGGGAGAGGAGACCGAAGGTGCTTCGAAAAGAGCAGTCTTGGGATCGACGGGAGATGGACTCACGAAGCATCGTCCAGCAGCTCAGCAGTCCGCCAGCGTTTCCTGCAGCGACCATAGTGCCGATCGCCGACGCCCGTGCGGTATCGGAGGTCACGTTGACAGCAGTCCACGCTGTCACGATCGCACCAAAGTTATACGCTCCGAGCGCGACACAGAACGCGGCGAGATAGCGAATGTGCGGGTTCATAGCTGCGTGTCATTCGTCAGCATCCTTCCGTTTGTACAGCGAGGCAAAACTTACACGCGAGGTAGAGGGAGAAGCCAGCAACGAGGAACGGAACGGAGAGCACCAGGTAGATTCCACGGCGCTTGGTCTTCCACGACAAGTAGCCGGTGGAAAGGGTGCAGAAGCCGCCGATGACGTATGGTGGCGTCGTCAAAAGCTGCTGGACGATGACCGAGCGTTCCGGGTAGATCGATTTGATGATGCTCGGCTGCGCGAACTAAGTCAGCCCCTGCCCATCCTGGCGTCCGCCCAACCTGTGAGCCGTACGTACCAGAAAGAATGAAACGCCCTGGACCTGTACACAGTTCAGGAAGAAGATGATAGCGATCACTGTTGAGCGATTCGCAGGTCAGTCAGAATCGAATTGAAGCCTCGAGTGTCCCACATCCGACTCACCGAGCGTGTTCGCGTTCCAGATGCCCGCCTTGACAGCCTTGCTGTGCATCTTGTCGATAGCCTCATGCTGCCCGACGTTCTCGGCCATTACGCGGAACTCGGCGAGCTCGCGCTCCTCTGGCGTGAGCCACTTGCAAGCGGAAGGCCGGTCGGAGATGAGGAACCACGCGGCAGCGGCGATGACCATCGAAGCGAGACCCTCAATGAAGAAGATCAAGCTGTACGGAGTGAATGTCAGGATTGCTCCACCGAGCACGGGTCTCCGAGTCGAACTGACCGCCATTCTGTCAGCCAGCCGATGTGACTGATCCTGAGGATTCCGGACGCAAGCAGTCCGCCAAGGGCGCCAGCCGCAGCGGTACAGACAAGGTAGCAGGCCTGCACGTTTGAGTGGACGGGCGTGGAAGGGAAAAAGTCAGCTTCAGCAGCCGTCTGTAACGGGGTCGTGAACGGTGCTCACGAGTCGGAATCCGAGCTCGTCCTTGCGGTAGTAACGTGACAGGAAGTACGAGATGCCGGGGAAGACGGCACTTTCAGCGATGCCGAGGACTGCATGCCGAGGTCGCGAGTCAGTCTCGCGGGACCTCCCTCTCTCGAGCGGAGCAAGCAAACAGGAACCGACAAAATCGGACTGCCACGCCGGCACCGAAGCTCTTGACGAACGCCATGGCAAATGTGAAGAGACCGAAGAGGAAGCCGAACAGGGGCAACGTCTTGCCGGGACCGAGCCACCTGCACACAGCACCATCAGCTCGCGTTCCGCTTCAGGAAGCGGTCATCTCCTACTTTGTGAGCATCTGACAGGGCAATTCAAAGACCATGTAGCTTGCGTAGAAGCTAACAGGAAGAAGCCGAGGCGCGAGAATACGGTGCCCACGTCGAATGTCAGCGTGCTTCAGCGGACTGGAGCTTGCGAGCGAAGCGACTCGAGCTCACGCGGTCAACAGGATGTTGTAGTCGTATCCCTTCATGTTCAAGTCACGTTCGAGGTGCACGATCTTTGCATTGCCTATGTTGGCGCGCTGCGAGCGTGCGGAACGTTAGCGGGGAGCGTCAGTGCGTACAGAAAACGAGGACGTGCATCCAGAAAGCATGCGAGGTAGAGTAGCGCTGAAGTTGAGCAGTGCGGTCAGTCAGCGTATCCAGGACGACGCGGGAGGAACGCAGGACGGCTCACCGACGACTGGGAGGATCCGACGGTCAATCTTTCGCCGCAGCTTTGCCTCGACGGCCGGATCGATGTCGGCAAGGGTGCGCAGGCGCTTCTGTGACGAAGCCGAAGACTCTGCAGTCGAAAAATGGGGATAGAGGAGCGATGAGATCAGTTCCCGTTTGCTGTTGCGTCACCCGGCTCAGGCGTGCATGTCCTTGTCTGGGCTCTATCCCTGCCATGCCCTTCCGTCGCCAGCCAGCCGGCTCAGACTGTGCCCATGTAGGAATGCGACGACAGACCGCGAAGGAAGAGGGGAAGGCGGGAAAGACTCAGCGAGCTGTAGCGAGACGCTGCTCTTCTCGAGATCGCTCGAGCTGTCTTTGCGGTCCATCTTTGGTGCGTATCGGCTGGCGTCGAGAGCGAGGGGACGGTGCGGGTTGCCAACGAGGAATTCGTGAGAGAGGGACGAGCGAGAGTGCACGGTTCCAAGCGAGAAGGATCGAGAGGCACAGGCCAGGAGTGGAGCGGATCTCGGGTTCGGCTCTGCGTCTGTAAGCAGTAACGCTGGGACTGGGGAAGCGGGAGCGTGTAGCAAGATAGCGATCGCTCGTTCGCTTTTTTTTCTCTTCACGCGGCGAGCACGCCAGCAGTCAACGCGAAGTTCCCCAGGTCCTCGATCATGGCTCGTCTTGGCGTGTGAAGCCCCGCACTGCGCCCCGGTCGAGCAGAAGGGGGACCATTCAGTGCGGTGTCGACTCCAAGTGAGAGTGACACTCCTGCCGCCACACCCTGCGAGCTCGAGAGCGCAGAGCGATCGTTGAGGTGGAGTCTGGGTCGAGTTGCGAACGGTGGACGCGGGCAAGTCGCAACCGATCAGGTCTCGCTTCCGATTGGCTGATGAAAAGTGGCGACACCCGCAGTCTGCACTCTCCTGGATGCGTGGGCTCTACAGGCACGTAGCAGACTTCGAGATGGAGCTAAATTCTCATACGCGGGCACCAAGCGAAAGGCCCGCAACTCGCAGAGAAAGAGCACCTGCGCTTGAGCACCTGCACCCGAGGAGAGAATGGTTCCGATGAGCCGGTGAGCTCGAGCTCGTCTGCAAGGAACGCCTTCGAAGTGCCCAGCATACGAGGTCAGAGGGTCAATCTCCTGCACAGCGGAATCGAGCGGCCTGTTAATCGACGGTCTCCGTGAGCAGCGACCGCGAGAAGAGTTGGCCTTCTCGAGCTCGCGCGCCGACGCCTCTTCCGCCAATTGCACGCCTCGTCGAGTCGAACTCTCATTCGTATGAGACGCGATAGAGGGTCTGTTGGTTTGGTGAGGCGGAAGAGAGACGGCCAGAGTAGAAGAGACAGGAGGGCCAAGACAAAGAGAAATTTACAAGTCACAACATACGGCGGTGTACAGTCTTTGAGAGGTACCCATAGCGGCACCGGGGAGAGGACCCGATCGTTGCGGCTAGCGGGGCGGACGGGAGCCCGTGGGGCGGGCCGGACCTCAGCGGGCGGATCGGACCTCAGTGAGCGTACCGGAACAGCGGGTGCTTCTGCTCGAGGTCGGCGATCTCGGCCTCCGTGCGTCCCTCGAGGTAGTGGTCGTCGCGTCCAGCCGCCTTGGCCTTGTTCTCGCGCTTCTGCCAGACGATGAGGCCGCCGGCGAGGATGAACATGAGGCAAGATGCGATCAGGTTGAACGTGTTGCCGGGGAGGTACCGCGGGGCGTCCTTGGCTGTCAGATCTCGCGCTGTTAGGTCGACGACGCGTTACAGCATTCACCAGGACACAGGGACGTACGCAGGGTCGTCCAAGTTGAGATCAAGCCTCCGCAGTTTCCGAAAAAGACTGTCGTACCGATTGCGGACGACCTCGCCGTGTCGGAACTGACGTTAGCTGCAGACCAGGCCGTTGCCAAAGCACCAAAATTAAATGCCCCTATAGCCACCATGAACGCAGCGGCGTAGCGGATCTGGGGTCGGAGGGCTGCGAGGACGGCGCTCGTTAGCTTCCTCGCTCGTTCACGAATTCGCATCTGCTGATCATGCATGCCCCTAGCTGCACCATACAGTGGAGATTGAGTAACATAGACTCACAGATGATGTAGAGGACGAAGCCGATGATCATGAACGGCGCGGAGAGCAGCATGTACAATCCGCGCCGCTTTGTCTTCCAAGCGAAGTAGCCCGACGCCAGTGTGGATGCGCATCCGACGACGTACGTCGGCACCGTACGGAGCTGTTGCTGTATGACGGTTTCGCCGGGATAGATCGATTTGATGATGGTAGGCCTGTTTCCGTCTCCGGAGTCAGCCTCCGACCTTTCCAGACGCCGCCCAAGTCCCCGGATGCTCCTACGATGCTCGCAAACCGTACGTACAGGAAGAAGCCCACTCCTTGTACGACGCAATTATCGAACAAAAAGATCAAGGACACGACTGCGAGCGAACGAAGCGTCAGGACCGGCTGCACGCCATTGCGACTGCGGGTTTGGATGAGGACGCTGATTGATCCAGCGCCTCTTGACCCGGAGCATGGAGAGACCGATGTCATACCATCGACTCACCCATGGTGTTGACGTTGAAGATGCCGGACCAGACCGCCTTGCTGTGCATCCGGTCGACGGCCTCGTGCTGTCCGACGTTCTCGGCGACCAAGCGGAATTCGGCAAGCTCGCGCTCCTCTGGCGTAAGCCACTTGCAGACGGAAGGTCGATCGGAGATGAGGAACCACGAAACAATGGCGACGACCATCGAGATGATTCCCTCGATGAGGAAGATGAGCCGCCAACTCCGGAGCCAGCCGATGTGGTCAATCTTGAGGATACCGGAGGCGAGAAGACCGCCAACCGCGCCTGCTCCTGGTGCGCAGACGATGTAGCATGCCTGTGGCGCCAAGAGAAGAGCATAAATACGAAGGCCGCGACGGCCCAGCGCTCGCGCGAAGCTCCCTCCCCTGGCTCATCGCAGCGACCGGATTCAGACTCACCAGACGGAATCCGAGCTCATCCTTCCGGTAGAAGCGGCTGAGGTAGAAGGCGATACCGGGGAAGACGGCACTGCAGGCGAGATCAAGGTGAGCAATCGGTCTTGCCGGTGCTTTACTGCGGGCAATCCGATGACGCTGGCCGTACCCTTCTGCGACACCGAGCACTACAAGAAGACGCTCGTAAGTACACGTTTGGCGCGAGGCAACTCGGGAAGCAGAAGATGAGCCGTGATGGAAGACCTAGGTGGCGACTCACTGAAACGCACGGCAATCGCCGCACCCTTCGTATGGACAAAGGCCATGACCAGGGTGAAGAGTGCGAACATAAAGGAGAAGATCGGCAGAGTTTTCCCCGGCCCGATCCATCTATTCAGCCGTGAAGTCAGATCAACCGCCTTGACCGAGTCGAAGATCCGCAGACGCACTTCGTAAGCATCTGGCAGGGTAGCTCGGCAACAACGTAGGCAACATAGAAGCTAGGGAAGCCCCGTCAGTAGTCCGTCACAGCGCGATCAGGGAAGACGAGCGGGGAAAGAGCGCACGAAGTGAGGAGGATGTTGTAGTCGAGGCCCTTGAGGTGCAGATCGCGCTCCAATCCGGCGATTCGAGCATTTCCTATGTTTGCCCGGTCTACGAAGGTGAGTAAGTATATTAAGATGATTATCGGAAGGATGCGTCTGTCGAGTTTGCGGCGAAGGCGCTTCTCGGCGTCCGGGTCGATGTCGGCCAGAGTGCGCAGGGTTCGACCGGCGATCACGACGGGTTCCGTCGAGTTCTCGACTGCTAGAGCACAGCGTGTTAGACGACGAAGGTACTGTCAATAAGCGGGTTGAGCAACGCACCGAGGTCGAGGGAACCCTTTTCCATCTCGGGGGTGCTCAGCGGTTTCTCCATCTTGGATGCCGGTACGCGGTCGATCTGAGCGTCACGCAAGGCTTCCAGATGAGCGATAGCGGAGAGAGTAGAGAGACAGAGCAGACTTCGAGAAGCCGGAAGAAGTAGCGAAAAGTGTGGAGACGGATCTCGCAGAGGCGATCGTAGCACTGACCCTCCGGATTCCGGAAGCAACACCCGGCGTCGACGCGCAGCCCTAGCTAAATGTATGAACCCCACTCAGATCGTAGCGGCGAGACCGTAGCGAGGAGGACGGTCGATCACCAATTGTGCGCAGCGTGGACGAGGCTTTTCCTTTTGCCGCTCGCGCGCTCGTACGCTCATTGGCTGTTGCGGCATTCGCAGCTGTCCACGCCACCCGAGTCCCTGAAAGCCGTGACCTGCAGCCGTGGAAAGAAGAGCAAAGTGATCGAAGCCAAGCAATTTTTCGGGGCTCGACTCGCCCAAATGGCCGGTCTCTCGCTTTTGAACCGGATACACCTTCTTCCGCAACGCTTTCGCTACGGGCCGTTCTCCTGCAAACAGCTTGCGGAGACTTTGGAACACGACCGCTCGTGTTGGGACGAGAGGACGACGCCGTGGACGCGGGAGAGTGAGGAACGGGTGCGCGCGCCGACTGCAGAGGGCATCTGCGCGACGTCGCGGAGGGTACAAGCTACAGCGCACGCCCGATTTGGACCTCAGCGGAGCGAAGAGCAGAATGTAGGCAGACCTGCGATGCTACGGACGCTGCACGGCGATGTTGTGACCGATCGCAGCCGCTCTCGCCTCGTGAAATCGGGATGAGGGAGCTGCGCGAGCTGTTATTAGTCTGCCCGACTGGCCTACTGTGAGTCCAGTCGGCGCCAATTCGCCTGGTCGGCGGTCACCGCGAGCCGCCTCGAGACCGAGCCAAGCCCGACCCGCATCGTTTCCCCGGCGCCTCCTCCTTCGAGACTGACGGGTCGCCATGTACTGGGAGTCGCTGTGGTCCCGGTCTCTGTGTCTCTGACTTCACCTGACTAAGTACCTGGACGAACCACCGACGCGCTGGCGCAAATAAACAATCGTCGCCTGGATAGCCCAAGTGACGACGTAAAGTTGTCGCTCTACAGTCCGCATGGCCGACCTGGGAATCGTCCTGCGCTCTTGCTCCCCGATCGCTTTCTGAGACCCGGGCGGTCTAGCTCGACGCTTGCGTCGGACGTAACGGCCGCTCGCGATGGCCCCTCACACTCAAGCGTTTGCCGCGCCGTTCCATTCGGCCACGTCGACGTCTCGAAATCGTATTGGGGTTTCTGCAGCGACCGACTAGCTGCTGGGCTGCGCGACAGGTCACATCGGCGGGAACCTCGTCGGGCTGGCCACGGTCAGCTTCTCCTTTGGGACCACGTCCCGTTCCGACGCCACACGAGGCGATACGCGAGGCCGCTCAACACGCGATGAGATCTCGACGGCCGGAGCGGCGAGAGGAACCGGAAGCTTTGGCCAGCGTGCGTTGACGAGGTTGGCGACGGCAAGGATGGCGGGAAGTGGCGAGCTGGACCCGCGAGACTCGTTCGAGGACGTGGGCGATGGACACAACGCGTGTGAGTTTCGTTACTCGTACAGTCAGCAATCGGGCCTGGTGTCCCAGGGTCGAGCTTACCGGGCTGACGCTCTTCCCTATAGTCTTGGGCGTGTTGCCTTGCTCTTCGGATTCTCCCGAGGCTAGAGGTGAGTCTCTAGAGGGCGGCACACCGCTCCGCTTTCGCTTGGCCGTTCAGTCATCGTCAGTCACGTCGACCGGGCGCTGGGACGACCTGTCGACTCTGTCTGGCCTAGGTATCGGAATTGAGCGGAACGGCCCCGGTCGCGGCGCTTCTATAACGAGGCGGACGTCTTATAGCTCAAACGTGAGTCGCGCGTCAGGCAATCGCATCGTTTGCGCCCTCTGGCCGCGGAAGCGAGTCCATCCCTTGCCGAACAAAGCTGATTCGACGATCCGTGCCCCGACAGCAACGGCGCTCTGTCTCATTCGCCATTCAATGTATTGCTCGCTACGTTCCGGCGTCGTTTCGTCCTCGCCCAGGGCTGCGGTCATCCCCAGCTTCGCGACCTGCATTCCAATATCGGCACGTCTCAGCCTTAGAACGTGAAAAGCGCGGCGCGGAAAGAAGCGATTGCAGGGACACAAGGTGCGTCTACACGGATTGCAGTCCTCAGTCCAACTCCATCGGCTGATCTCCTCTGACACCATCGCAGGAGTCGGCGGCGCCATCTCGGATGTCGGATTCGGCGGAATCGGCCGTCGTCACCCGGTCAATTACGTCTTCGAGACGCTCTTGCCGGTCGGACCCCTTCGCAGAGCCGTCGTCGGCGGCGGCGTCAGCGACGGATTGAGCGCAGGGAGGGGGCACGGCCGTTGCGGGGTCGAGGGTCGGGCGAAAGCCGGTGCTGTCGCCTGTCGGGTAGGGTCCGGATCAACTTGGCTGTTGTTCTCGCGACAAGACCCGCACAAGGGAGAGATTGCGCTAGAAACTCACGCTTCTGTTTCGTCGCACGAGCCGCTATGGCATTCTCCTCTCCCGGCACGGAAGACTGCGCGTTCTGGGCTGCAGACGACGGACGACATGAGCGAGGACCGCGAGCGTCGAGGAGGCCGAGGAAAGGTCGACAGGTCAGTGACGCTGTCCACGGACGTTCCGGAGGGCTCGGTCCTGGCCGTCTGACTCGCAAATTGACAACTCACCTCGAGCTCTCTTTGCCTGCAGATGCGGCACGAACACGCGTGTGATGCCGGCTTCGAGCAAGTCGATTTCGACGGGGGACAAGCCGAGACGGCGGCCGTTCCATTCGGCCGAGGCACGCGCATCGTAGGCCAGCGAGTGGACCACGCGTACAGTCTCGCCATTGAGACGCTCGACGCGAAAGATCGACGTCGAGAAAGGCGTCGACTCGACGCCTCCTTCAAGTTGCTCGTAGGAGCGTTTGGGAGCGCGACGAGGAGGGGACGGCGGTTCTGTCAGCGCATACGGACCGCAACGGAACTCGCGGTTCTTCATATCCATCCTGCAGTGGTCTCGGCGAGGAGGGAGGTGGGCGACAACAGCCGCGAGCGGGCGAGCGGCGCGCGTCGACGCCCGAGGAACAGCGGAAGCGGTCGCTCGTGTTTACTCTTTCTCCGCCACACCACCAATCACACAAGCAGTGCGTCTTTCGAGATCACACGCCTTTCCAAACTGTGCACTGCGCTGCTACAAGCGGTGGCGTGGGCCTCGTAACGCCTGGGACGGCCATTCGACCACGAGCGGGAGCGCTCCCTCACTGTCTCGGGCAGCCACTTGACAGTCTTTCGACGCTCTGTGACCGGTACTGACCACTCAAGTTTGACTCAGCTCAGACACAATGACCTCGGCGCTGGCGCGTACACGAGAGTCGTACGCCGAGGTGGGAGGGCGAGGCGGAAGAGGAGGAGGACGTGTCTATACGTCTTTTCGGTAAGTCAGAGACTTGCCAGACGCGGAGCAAACGGCCATCTGCGGACGTCGGTCGGGTCAGAGAAGGCTGACTCCACAGAGCGCGCATCTCCGCAGAGGGCATGGCGAAAATGTCAACGCGAGCTAGCCACGTTCCCGCCTCGATGGCGACCTCGGCCTCGGTCTCGGCTTCGATTTCTGCGACCGCCCCATTGGCTCCATCGAAGCAAAGGTCGCCCGAAGAGATCGCGCAAAGAAAGGCGATCGCCGAGGAGCGCCTGCAGGCAACAAAAGCGCGCAGGGCCGCAGAGGCGGCCGCAGCGAGCGACGGCGCTCCGACCAAACAACGGTTCACCGAAGGGATCGCGCAAAGAAAGGCGATCGCCGAGGAGCGGCTGCGCGCTACGAAAGCGCGCAGGGCTGCAGAGGCCGCCGGAGCGAGCGACGGAGCGCGAGCGGACGACGGAGCGCGAGCGGACGACGGAGCGCGAGCGGACGACGGAGCGCGAGCGGACGACGGAGCGCGAATGGACGACGGGTCCGAGCAGAACGGGCCTGAGGCTAGTGCGGTGGAGCAAGCCGTACGAATCCAGACAATCCCGCAGCAACGCGACGATCGGACGCAGCAGGCGAACGGTTAGTCCGAGGCCCTGCGCTCCGTTTCCGAAGAAAATGGGGCGCCGTCCACGCTGCATACTACGAAGCTGACACACGCTCTTTCCCTTTGGTACTCCAGACCGGTACGTCCCTCAGTGGACAGTGCCAACGTCCTACGTCGTTCTCGACCGACCCGCTTTTCGCAACGCCGTGCCCGGCGACGGGTCCTGCGGCTTCCGCACTATTGTGCGTCTTTCGAGCAATAGCGAGACGCTCGGGTCCGACGTCGAGGACGACGCAATCAAGGAGCTCCGCGTTGGCGTCAACACGGTCTTCTGCTTCGGTACCAACGACGGCAAGAGTCTCGAATCGCCGGCCAAGCGGCACCCGCTCGTCGAGCAATTCGGACGCGGCCAGTCCGACCGCCTGCTGGCCGCTTCGTCTATCGAGGACTACGGTTGCGCGTTTGTCAACGATGACGAATGGCTGGAGGACGGTTTGAGCCAAAGTTGAAAAAACCCGCGACGGAGACGCGCTCGCGCTTTTCAGTCTCACCAATCGCGCGAGCCCAGAAAATCGGCAAGGGAAAGCTGCGCTTTTTACAAGGGGAAAAGGGGTAAAGGGAAGAAGACCAGTCATAGCGGGTGATACAGGAGGGTCGTCAGGAGAGAGAGAGAGAGAGAGAGAGAGAGAGAGAAAGAGAAGAGAGAGGCTGCGCAATCGACACGGGCGCAGGGAACAAGGGCGCGCGCTCAACGGGCCGGCGTCGGACTCGCCGGCGGCGACTTGGACCCCATACTGATCGACCCGCGCGGCGACGACGGCGACCTCGGCGACTCGTTCCCGGCGACTTTTTCGGCGAGTTCCTCCATCGACGAATCGTCCTTGCTCATCGCCTCGCGGATCATGCTGATCGTGTTCTCGAGACTGCGCCGACGGGTCGACGGGCTCGTCCGCGTCGTCCCGAGCGACGACTGGCGCCGGTGATGCCGCTTGAACGGCGTCCCGGGCGACGACGGCGAGACGGGGCTCCCGAACGGCGAGTCGCGTTCCCGGATCGGCGACTCGACCATCGGGACCGGCGAGCCGGGCTCCTTCGCGTCGAGGTCGGCGTTCGCCGACTCGGGCGAAGTCGGCGCGGTCGTGCCGGCACCGGTCGAGAGGACCTCGCCAAACACGTCCTCGTCGCCCGAACTACTGCTGGCGGCGGCGGCGGCGGCGACGGCGGCAAAGTCGTCCGGGTCGATCAGGTCGGGCGGCAAGTGCTCGTTGTCGATATCAGACTTGCGCGCGTCGCCAAAGCTCGTGATCGACTGCTTGATGCCGTCGTTGCCGTTCGCGAGCGAGTCGTACGGCAACTTGGTCGAGCCGGCGACGTTCTTGAGCTCCGAGACCGACTCGGACTCCTCTCTGTGCACATGCGCCGGGTCAGCAAAAGGAAGACCTCTCGAGTCTTGAGGAGGACCAGAGGAGCGACGCACCGGAGCACGGAGAACAGCTTTGACATCTTGCCGACCGCGAGAATCTTGTTCTTGATCGCGGCTCTTCGCTCCGCCATTTGCTCCTCTGCGGATCGGGGCACCAATTTAAGCGTTCCGCGCCCGCGCACATGGAGCACTCGCGCCCCCGAAAGCTCACCAGTCTCGCCCTCGATCTCCTCCTCGCCTTCGAGGATCGCACTCGGCTCCTCCTCAATCTCCTCCTCCTCCTCGTCGAGTTCCTCCTGACTGCAGATGCCCAGCATCGCAATGAGCATGTCGGTGACTGCACGACAATACCCGTCAATTGAAAAAACTCGCGCGTCCGAACAACCGAGGAAGAGGAACGCACTTTTCTCGCCGACGAAGGGCAGACTCCACGTAAACACGTCCATAAAGTTCGGCAACCAGTACGGATGCGGCGAGCAGTTGAACTGGCGAATGTTCATCACGTTGTTCTCGTACTTGAGGACGGCCGCCTTGTTGTTGTACACGTCGAGGTAGTTGGGCGCGGAAAAGATGGTCATGACGGAAGGGAACCCGGTCGTCTTGGTCTTGCGGTACATCCGGTACCTGTTGCAGGCGACCGAGGAGCCGTCAGCGTTCGCTTCCAATGCCGCCCGGTGCAACGCGCAACGTACCCGGCGTCCTGCGCCTCGTGTGCCCGGATGATGCTCAGCAACCCGTTCCGCTCGAGGAACTGACACGCCGCCGTATACCTGAGTGTACCTCGCATGCATCAGTTGTCGGACGCTCGCTGGCTGACGACGCGGAAAGCAAGAAGCGCACGTGAAAAAGTACGAGCAACCTCGGACGTGGTTGTGGACGAAGCCCTCGCTGTTCTTTTCGTTTCCAAACTCTTCGAGCGGGTCGGCCCACAGGATATCGCACATGAGGCCGTGCGTCGGCGGCTCGCGGAACCGGTTGATCTGCACAGGTCCTCGGTTAGCCGCGCGCCTGACATTAGAGACAATTGGCGACGTACCGAACGGAGGTCATCGAGCGTGTTGAGTTCCGGCGACAAGCCGCCGTGGATGCACAGGAACTGCTTGTTCATGACGGCGGCGAGCGGCAACGTGCAGAACGATTCCATGCAGGCGTTGTAGATCTCCTCCGAGTACTTGTGCTTGCCTGCCGATTCAGGACCGAACGAGTCAGTCTTTGCTCGCAGAGAACGCCGGGTACGCGTGGAGAAAGCAGCCGCACACTCGAGCTTGAACGTGAAGTAGTCGGTCAAATGCCGGCACTCGTGGTTGCCGCGGAGGAGAAACATTGTGTTCGGGTACCAGATCTTGAGCGACCACAAGTACAGGACACACTGCGACACGCTCAAGACCGGTGAGCACATACCTCGAGCGCACCTAGGACGAAACGACGTACCTCGATCGAAAAGTAGCCGCGGTCGACATAATCACCGAGGAAGAGGTACCGCGTGTCGGCCGGGTTCCCGCCGACTTCAAACAGCTTCATCAGGTCGAACTGTGCGTGCAAAGTCGGAAGTGTAGACACATCAGCTTTCCGGCGCATAGACGCAAGCTGAAGCCGGCTCGAGATCGCACAAAAGAACGCACATATTGACCGTGGATATCTCCGCAGACTGCGCGAGCGATGAACGGGTCAGCTTTCGAGCAGCAAGGGCGCGTCCTTGCTGCGGCAACTCACCCGTGATCGGCGCGTCAACTTCGAGCAAGTTGGGCTCCTCGCGGAGGATCTTGGTCGCCTCGGTGAGGATAAATAGCGCCTGTCAATCCAGAGTCGCGTGTCCGGCGTTCTCGTCAGCCTCGAGGAGCGCGCTTGGGCAAGACAATGCCCTCCGCAAAGAGACGCACCTGCTCGTCGGTGAGACGCCCCTCGCGGTAAAAGTGGTTCTTGAGGAACGCAATGTTGGGCTTTGTCTTGGTCGCATCGCTGTAGAACTGCTCGTCGGTCGGTTTCTGCGAGGCGCACGCCTGGACGTCCTTGACGACGCGTTCCTGAGTCGAGAACGACTGGCCGTCGTCGTTGGTGTAGACGGCGAAATCGATCGAGGGGAGTCGGGTCCGGCGGTTCTGGACTGCGCTGATGGCCGCTTTGGTTTGGAGTCGGCGTTGGTCCGACATGGTGGGGGTCTCGCTGTGGTGTGATCACTGCTCAGAAAGGGCGAAAAAGGGAGCGGCTTCTAGGGGGGCAGTCAAGTGCGCGCGACGAGTTGACGTAGTTCCGCAAAGGGCGCGAGAGAGGAAGCAGTGTCAGCGACGTGCCGACCTCTCTGGCGCACTCGGGTTCAGCGTGCTCACCGATGCGGATCTCGAGATGAAGCGTTTTGATGGCTCAGATAGCGTCCGGCAAGGCTTGCAAGGGCGAGACCTTGAGACTGAGCGGGGCGCGGCGCGTGTTCGGAGGGAGCGAGCGGCCTGCTGTCGCTGAAGGCTTGCACGGTCTGCAAGGGCGGGGTGAAGGGCGCGTACAAGTCGAGTCGGTAAATTCAACTGCTCTCGCTGTACAGCCAGTCACGTTCCCGGGAAGAGTGACGAGGAGTGGCGACAAGTCGCGACTGTCGCACCGCCTCCGGCTCACTCGTCGCATGACAAACGGCCTCTCACTCCGCAGTTTCACTTCTTTTAGCGGATCCTCTCCTGTAGTGCTAGTCAGGTTGTGCAGAGTCCGATTCAGAGTCCAGCGGCGCAGTCCGAGTCTGTCCTGGGGACCGCGAGCATCCCAAGGCACGGTTGATGCACGCGTGACAGCCTCACGAAACGCAAAGAGGGCCCGCTAGAATCTCCCGCAGCATCCTAGAGCGACGTTACAACGGTCAGCTCGCTCCCCGGGTCTTAGCGCCAGAGCGACGGCGCCGGCGAGCGACCGTCGCACCGCTCCTGCTCCCCCACTTGGCTCCGCCCTCACGCTCGCGCTCGTCTGCGGCCCGCGGACCGCCTCGCCCGTCCTCATAAGCTCGATAGACGCGCTGTCCTGATCAAGCGAGTCCCGTCCGAGGCGACAGACCAGCTTAAAAGACAAGGGTGACGTCGCTCCGGACGACAAGTCCACTCCGCCGGCTCGCGGCTCCATTTTGCTCGCTGTAAGGCCCTTGCGGACTCTATTGAGCTTCCTAGACAGCTAATGTGATCGTCGCGCTTCCGCTTGCAGGGACCCGTCACGTCTCCCGATGTCCCGGCAGCGAGCCACTTCGCCTCGACCGGTCTCGACTGTCTCCACCCAGGCCGGACCGTCCGACCACTCCGATGCGCCTTCGATAGCCGGGACGGCCTACCTCGAAGCGCTCGCGCAATTTATCCGGCGGCATGAAGCGGCCCTCGCAGACTACAACGCGCCGAGGCCGAGGATCTCGCCGGCGCCGTCTTGGACCACAGTCTTGACGCTCGGGATCGTCCCGACGGCGGATCCATCCCCATCGGACGGGAGCAGAAGTATGCCTGCACCTCCGAGAAAGGATCCGCTCGTCTTGCGGTTCGACCCGCACCACTTGTACTACCTGTTGCTCAAGTTTGACGAGATCGACCTGCCGAGTTCAGGCGACCTCGACGTCCGAGTCGAAGGCGGGACGACTCGGCCCATGATGGTCGATTACTCGGCCATGTCCGGGCCGAGCGCAACGACGACGACGCCTGGCCTCTCCGGACCCAATTCGCAGGGGAAGGACGGCGACGGCGCGAGCCTGTTCGGGGGGATGTTTGGCCGCCCTCGAGCGGACGACACGAGGTCGATCCAGAGTGGTATGTCGAGCTTCTCGTTCGGTTCCGGTTGGTGGGGCCTCGGATCGAAACAGCCGCAGCAAGTCGACGAGGCCGCGACGGTCCGGTACATCTACTCGTCCTGTACGAAATTGCCCGCCCTCCGCCTCTCGCCCTTTCAGCTCTCTCCACCTTCGCAGAGCGGCTCGTCTTCCTCCCGCAACTCGAGCGGCCTCTCCCGGATCGTTCAAGGGTTCGAAGACTGCCCGCCTCCGGCGACTTGCGTCCCGCTCCTCGCGTTCAAGAACCTCTCGTCGCTCACGCTCGAAGACCTCGATCCTCGCGGGTTCCTCGGTTGGGATGTCCTCAGCGTCCAGCTCCGGAGCTTGTCGGTCCACCGAGGCGGGATCGAAGATCTCGGCGAGTTGATCTGCGATGCGCCGAGCGAAGATCTCGCGCGGCGAGAGCAAGAAGAGCGGCGGAACAAGCCGGTCGGCACGGAGAGGAAACGGAGGGCCGAGGGGGTCATGCAGAGCTCGCTCGTGCTCGACCCGAGGGAAGAGACCGGCGTGGACGATGACGAAGGCCGGCCGCCGTCGTCTGCGGCGTCGGTCGCGGCGTATCCGACTCCGCCGCGCCTCGCTTGGTCATCGCTCCGTCACCTCTCGCTTGCCGACAACTCCCTCACCTTCATCCCTTCGCCACCCCTGACCTTCCTGCCGACTCTCACCTCGCTCGACCTTTCGTCGAACCTCCTCATCACGATTCCACCCGGTCTCGCCCACCTGACCTCGCTCCGGTCTCTCAACCTGAGTGACAACATGATCGACTCTCTACTCGGAATCGCCAAAGCCCTCGGGGCGATCGAAGTCCTGAAC
Source organism: Rhodotorula taiwanensis (assembly GCA_002922495.1). Taxonomy (NCBI): domain Eukaryota; kingdom Fungi; phylum Basidiomycota; class Microbotryomycetes; order Sporidiobolales; family Sporidiobolaceae; genus Rhodotorula; species Rhodotorula taiwanensis. Next base: position 135,988 of record PJQD01000086.1, on the reverse strand, counting down.
CTCTCGCAGAATCGGCTCGAAAACCTGTCGGGTCTCGACCGACTGCCGGCGCTCGAACGCCTCGACCTCCGGAGTAACGCCGTGTACGACGTTCTCGAAGTTAGCCGACTCGCGCGCTTGCCTCACCTGAGGGAGCTCTGGCTCGCCGAGAACCCGCTGACGGCGAGTCGACTCGAAGGAGGTGACGACAAATGGCGCGTCAAGTGCTTTGGCTACTTTGCCGAGGAGGAGGCGCTCGGTCACCGTGACCTCGACGCGGGCCAAGTCCGTATCGACGGGCGGATCATGACCTCGAGCGAACGGCGCGTCCTCGAAGCAGAGTACCTCAGCCGGCAAGGTCGACCGCTCGGACTCGGACGGCGGAAAACGAGTCACGACGTCTTGCGCGGCGGAGACCGACCGGCTGAAGAACGCAACGGTCAGCAAGCCAAGGTCGTCGGGCGGAGAGTCGTCACGGCGCCGCATCGGCACGCGCGAGCGCCATCGCCGCCTCCTCCGCCTGTGCCGTCTGCTTCTCCGCAACCCGATACGGCAGATACCGCGTCGGTCAACACGGCTTCGGCAGACGAGCGGTCTAGAAAGGCAGCGATCAAGCCGAAACGCCGGAAACCACAGCGGATCGTCGACTTGGATGGACCGGATCCGCGCAGCCAGTCTAGCCGAGGTCTCGCCGATGATGGCACGACCGATTCGGATCAGGCAGGGGCTCGGCTTCCGCCTGCGACCTCGGACGCAAGACCAGGCACGTCGGGACCGAAGCAAAGACCGTCCGGTCCGGGTCCGCGCCGCGAGCGCATGCCATCTACGCTCGGCGACGCCGCCGCCACCGCCGCCGACTCTTCTTCAAGCGAAGCAGGCAGCGGCGAAGCGTTCCGCCGCAAGATTGAAGCACTCCGGAATGAAGTCGGCGAGAGTTGGCTGAGCGTGCTCGCGGAGCGCGAGGCGAGGGAGGAACGCGAACGCAAGGAGCGCGAGCGAGTTCCCGCTGCACCGCAAGCCGCTCCCGTCACGCTCGCCACTGCCGTTCCCTCTGCCGAAGCGGACCCGCAACCAAGCCCGTCGAAGGCGGCTCCGTCACGCGCGCTTGATCCGATTCTTCTCGAGCCACCGGAGACGGATCGAGAGCCACCAGTGCCCACCGCCGACCAGGACGATAAGCCCGGAGAATCGCCCATCATCAGCTCGGGACCCGCGCAGCGAAGCGCCGATCCTGTCCCACGGTCGACGCCGCTTGCGATGCCTGCGGACGACGTGGAGCGCGAAGCCGCGGTCGTCGAGGAGGAGGAGGAGCCGGTGGCGGCGGGGTCGACGGCGGTGCCTACCGCTGTCAAGAGCGTCAGGAAGAAGCGCGGGAAAGGCAAGAAGAAGGGCGGGCGGTAGCGGAACCATCTCGCGGTAGCCAGCCTCAATAAACGCTTTTCGAGCGGGAACCGCAGGACGGTCCCGTAGCTCGTACTCGCTGACTGATTGCGATCCGAGCAACTCGCGCCAGTGCTGTCCAGTGATGTTACACGGTCCCGCGCCACCGTATGGACGACCGAGACCAACGAGAGGACTACGCGATGCGACAGGGGTCAGAGAGAATAGGGTGAGAGTGGTGAAAAGATCCGAGCTAGCGGGCAGTCTACATGGTCTAGGCGCCGACGAGTTGCGGCTGAGTGCCAGGAGGCGGCGCACTCTGTTCGGGAAGCTGCGGGGAGCCGAGGGATATCAGTTCGAGGTCGCTCGGACCGGCTGGGCCAGCGTCACGCACAAGTGGGGACACGGGCTTGTTGGTCTCGGCAAACAGCCTGCAAGAAAAGTCCAGGGTCAGCATTTGGCAACGAGTAACCGCTTACAAGTCCAGCACGCACCGTCCGACAAGGACACCGACACCCTCGAAGACGCCGAGCAGGATACCGCAACCGATAGCGGACCCGAGCATTCCCTTTGGACCGCCTGAATTATACTTGAGCGGTCAGTATGCGAGGGAAAGAGAGGAGACCCGGTGCGCAGCCGCTCACTTCGGACGGCGAGGGTGCCGCCAGTCAGGAAACCAGAGATGATGGCGTTGTACGGGTCCTCCTTTTGCCGGTATCCCTTGACGGCGCAGTCGAACGTTGAAAAGAGACCTCCCCATACGCCAAAGTTGCCACCGACGACGGGTGCTCGTGCCTTGATGGCCGAGATGGAACCGAGGAGACGGTCGCCGCGAGGCGAGTTACGAGCACCCTTGATACCGTGCCACACCGTGCCGCCGACGGCTCCCATTGCGCTGCAGTTGATCCGGTCGTCAGCTCGGGGCATCCCTTACAGCTTGTTCGGCGGCGATCACCGGCACTGAGCGGATCGCCAGCGAGCCGAAAGAAAGGGAACATTCCGCTCGTCACTCACAAGGCACCGCCAAAGTCGTTCAGGATGACCCAGGGGCTGCAAGCGGTCAAGCGAGTGGCATGATAGAGCAGGTACGGTGTCGGGGGATGTCGATTGGACGGTGAGGCGGAAGAAAAAAAGGTCAAAAGGATCACGATCAGCTCGAGAACGGCGTCATACAGGGCGAGCAGGGCGTCCGAGCGTACCATGGGTCACGCGTGTGGTCACTGATAGGCGTTGCGCGTGGTCAGTCAAGCAAGGTAGGAGCTGTACAGGCGTGAACGGTCCGACTCACCCTCGAGACATGATTTCAGGAGTTTGTGGTCACGCGAGTCGATACAGCCGCGTAGCAAACAAGACAGGGGCAGAGCTCGACGCGGCGGCTATTGGCGCGAGTGCTGAGGAGTTTACAAGCGCTGGCGAGACGAGGGCTGTATGGTCTAAAGCCCGAGTGTGGCGGTGAAAAGGGCCGCCCGACGGAACTTTTTTCCCTTGCACGCCGGACCGTAAGGCCGATCGGTCTATACCGCGGTCACTCCCCAGGTTACAAGCTCTCCTCTGCAGTTTCACATTCAGTCCAGGCAGGAGCAAACTCTACAGACTGGAACGACAGGATTTAGGTGCAAAAGAGGTGAAGAGAGTCTATCTAGCTTGCGACGCCTCGGGGAAGAGCGCACCACGGAAGCAGCCTAGAGGAACGGCTCGACGTCGAACTCGAGACTCGAGCACGGAAAGTCGAGCTCGAACGCCTTGAGGACCGAAGGGTGCAAGATGCCGAGGCTGCCAATCTTGACATCGCCCGAAACGGCCGCAGCGGCCTTGTCGGCGCCGGCCACGAGCGGCTTGGCGACAGACGGCAGCGCCGCCGCGAGCTTGTCCTTGATCGTGTCGAGCGCACCCTTCTTCTCCTCGCCTTCTGGCTGAGCTGCGGTGGACGGGGCTGGTGTCGGCGCGAGGACCGACCGCGGAACCGACTGCGGGGCGAGCGCCGGCGTCGAGCCGGGGACGGCCTGCGCGTCCTCTTCGTTCGTCGAGCTCGTCGGCGCGAGCGTCGCATGCGCATCGTAGCCAGACGGAGGCGGGCGGAAGTAGATGTCGGCAGATCGGCCCGGGAAGTATGTCGCGTCTGCAATCGCGGATCCACTCGGTCAGCACGACATCCCGGTTGCTTGCAGCCCGACTCCCGTCCAAGAGATCACGCCCAAGTCGGACCCACCATCGGAAGCCTTGATGTAGTAACCCGTCTCCTCCTTGCTGCTCGCCGACACCAAGTTCTTGATGCCGAGCGACAGCATCAACCTGTCCAACAAGCCGTGCACAATCTCGAAGCCCGCCTTCCGTCCGCAGTAGACGGCGCCCAACCTCCGCACGTTGCGCGCCTGGCGGTGCAAAGACGGGTCCTTGACGACGACATCGTACACTTCAAAGATCCGCAACGGCAAGGTGTGCTTGCGGTTCTCGCGAATCGACTTGAGCAAGCCGGGCAGGAGCGACGTCCGGACGATCTGGTACTCGATCGTTTTGGGGTTGGCGAGGACGACGGCGAGGTCACCCGGGTCGGTCCGGTTCAGGAACTTGAAGTTCTCGTCGTGGGAGCACTAGCGTACGGGGCAAGAGGGCCCGAGTCAGTCTCTTCAAGCTGACTCGCAGACTCGCAAAAACTCCGATCGAGCTCGTCAAGAAACTCACGAGCGTGAGGGGCAGGACCTCGGTCCAGCTCGCCTCCGAGCACAGCCTCCGGAGCGTGTCGGTGAGCTTGTTGGGCGGGTACGGCTTGGCGACCGTGTTGGTTTGCGGGAACGTCTTCTTGAGGTTGTCGAACCCGTACGCGATCGCAACTTCCTCCATGATGTCGCATTCGTGCAGAATGTCGGGCCGAGTCGGCGGGACGTACACCTGGATCTCGTCTTCCGGAGCGATGACGAGGTGCGGCTGGGCGTTCAGGGCGGCAAAGTTCGGGTGGTGGGACGGTGCGTTGGCCGTGTGACCCATTTTACGGAGGAGGACGAGGATGTCGTCCCGCGGGAGGTTCAGGCCGGTGCACGAGTTGATGTACGAGGCGCGGGCGACGAACGGGCGAGAGGTCAAAGGAGGGGAGACGACAGTGCGAGCACCGCCAACGCAACCGGTTTCGTAAACGACGTTGACCGGCTCGACGCTGCAGGAGAGAGGAGAGGTGAGTTTGGGGTGAGTTTTTTTGGCCCAAAGCTGGCGGAGCGTTCCGCGCGAGAACGTACACGAACGGCTCGGAGCAGTACTCGGCAAACATGGTGACGATCATGTCGACGACGATCTCGAGCTTGGTCAGGTCGGTCGCGGTCACATCGATAAAGATGTTGGTCGTGTCGAGCGTGATTTTCGTGTGGTCAGAATTGATCTGCACGGGTTCGTCGTCGATCAGTCACTGTCTACGTCGTCCGGTGAGACTCCAGAGTCGAGCACAAACGCACGATAGGTGGCATGGAGAGGACCTGACGAGAAGAGTCGTAGATGATCGGGTAGACGGGCGAGTCTTCAATGATGTGCAGGTAACGCGACAAGTGCTTGTCCTCCTGCAGAACTCGCCCTCGTCAGCTCTGTGTGTGTGTGTCAGAAGCCTTCTCGCACGACGGGTCGCGCACCTTGAAGAGTGCCATCATGTCCGGGGCCGAGTACTCCTGAGTCTTGTTGAGCGGGGCAAACTTGATATCGTTTGGCGGGAGGGCCTGCGAGCGGGGTGCAACTCGGCATCTCTATCAGCTTTCACATCCCGCGCTGCCCCTCGCCGAAAGGAATGCAGTGCTTCGCACCTCGTACGAGATGTCGCCTGGCGCAATCTTGTCGAGGTCGTGCGTTCCGATCGCGACGAGGGTCCGCTTCCTCGCCAAGTTGGAGTGGAGCTTGTCCTGCAAGTCGATAAAGCTCGCATAGTTGAGCTTGTCGAACTTGACGTTGCGGAGGATGGCCGAGGCAAAGTACGGGCGGATCTGGGCCGTTTCCGCCTTGACGTGCACTGTTCGCTCCTGGCCCTGTTCGAAGACGGCGGTCGATCCGGGTCAGTCGAGTCCAGAAGCTCGTCTCTCTCTGAGTAATTGTAGGCACGCACGGCGAGGGCAGGCTTGAGGGCATAGGTCGGGACGCCGAGTTCGGGTTGGATGTACAGCTTGAGGGCGCGGGCGATTCCCTCGATGCAGAGCAGGTCGTACCGGTTCGCCGGGACTTCAATCTTGAGCTGATGCGGTTCATCCTTGGGGTGGTTCGGGTCGGTGGTCGTCTAACGAAAGTGGTTCCGACACCGACAAGAAAGAAAGGCGGCACGAGAGTCAGCCTCGGCGCGTCCTCGAGCTAGCCAGACACGGCACGCACGTCCTCGTCGAGTTCGAGACCGTACTGGAAGCACAGCTCGTCAAAGTCCTTGGTCGCTGCGAGTGTCACGGCGAAGAGTCAGTTTCCCATGGCGCGACCAGCTGACCCTGGAAGGCCGCACAGTATTCGCGCCCGAGCCGGCGGTACAGGTCTGCACGATCCACTGCGATCGTAGGCATCTTGCGTGTCTGACGTAGCAGGCGAGCTGACGACGAAGAGCGGCCGGGTCTTCTCCTCTTTCCCTCCGACAAAGCGAAAACATTTTCCCACTCCCGCTCGTCGAGACTCGTGCATATCACTGTGAATCACAGCCAACCAGCGCCAAAAGAGGACTCTCGAGACACCAACCTGTTGGCCCGAAAGGAGCTGACAAATGCCGACAAAGTTCCGCCAGACACCTGTCTACCACCTCCAACCCGCTGCGCTCCCCGGTCCCGCCGACCCGTACCGCTGATCCGTCTTGGTGTACTCGGTCGCAATCCCTCCCCCTCCTCCTCCTCCTCCCGAAGCGCCGCCGCCGCCGAACGGTTGACCGAGACTCGGGCCGCGGTAACCCGGCAGCATGTGAGCGAGCGACGTCGGCTGGTGTGGCTGCTGCTGCTGCTGCTGCTGCTGCTGCTGTTGCTGCGGCGCAGAGTGCGCGAGATGCTGATGCGCGGTTTGCGCTTGGTGATGATGCGGGAGCGAGGTGGCCGGAGGAGCTTGCGAAGGGGCAGGCGCAGCCGCAGTGGTTGGAGGGAGCGAACCCGGTTGCGAGGCGTGCGGCAGCGCGGATCGCGCTTGCAACTGCGCCTGGGCTTGCGCCTGCGCCTGCGCTTGGGCTTGAGCTTGAGCTTGCGCTTGCGCCTGCATCTCGCGGGCCGTCATCGGTTTCCGAGCGAGACTCGTCCCGATCTGTTCGTCGCACCGCGCCGAAAAGCCGGCGATCACTGCGAGTTCCCACTCGTCGGCCGCTTCGGCATTGACTTCGCGTTGGTACCGTTCCTGGTCGCGCGACAACGGTTGGTCGCCTCTCCGCTTTTGGGAAGCGGATCCGCCCGAGTCGCCGAAAAAGATCGAGAGCCCTTTGCCTTCCCCGTCCCACAATTGCGTCGTCAGGGTTTCGAGTTGAGCGGTCGAGAGGCCCGCCGGGTCGAAGAACGGTTCCTTTTGCGTCGCGCGGAGGACGGTCCGGACGACGCGGGCGGGCGGGGGAGGGTGCGCGCCGTGGTAGTACGCGTCGCTGGACGAATCGGGCGCGAGGTCAAACACATAGTCGTAGACGTGAGCCGGGTCGACGGCGCCGTCTTCCGGTAGCCGATCGCGAGTCGAAGAAGTCGGCGGGATGACGACGGCGCGCTGCGACGAGGCGCGGGTGCCGGGAACGACGGGGGTCGAGGTTCCGCTCGCCGTCGCGGCAGGGGTACTGCTCTCGTCTCCGTCTGCCCGGGCCTTGTTCGCTCGCGCGCCATCTTGACCCTCTGCCACCGGGTCGTACCGCATCCTCTTCCTGACTTCGAGGTCGTCCTCGTCGTCCTCTGCGTCGAGGTCGCGCTCTTCAAGGGGAGAACTGCCCCTCCTCCTCCTCGCGCGGCCGTGCCTACCGCGCAAGCTCGCTGCATGTTGTGCGATCTGTTGAGTGACGGCGAGGGTCTTGTACTCGTACAACCCGCGGAGGGCGGCGAGTTGACGCGATCGGAGGTACCGCGTCAGAGTGTGCGGATCAACGGGGAGTTGCGTCGGAGGGACGGCGCCGCCCGCGTACTGCGCAGTGGACGTTGAAGCTGTGGCCATCTCTGGTCTGTAAGACGTGCGTGCGTGGGCTCCTCCAGTCGTTGTGATGAGATGACACGCTCGAGCGGGGACAGCGCCGGCTCAACGCGACGGGGACCGTTCAGCCTAAGACGAGAGACGATGAAAGCGCGTAGGGTGCAGTCTCCGAGTCGATCCGAGCCTGGTAGAATTGCGAGTAGAGCGGGTTCAAACCCAACGTCCTGACATGCGCATCTCCCCCCGTTTTGGCTCGTTCTCCCTCTCCTCGCTCTAAGACTCTTCCAGGCGAGATCGACAATATGCGAGCTTACATCTAGTCAGTCTGCACCGCGCCTGTCCTGTCAGCTGTCCTGCTCGCTGACCTCGAGTCGTTTTCCCGCTCCTTTCGCACGCCATTTCTCCCTCGCGCGGTCCTATACACGTTCGCTCTACTCGCTCGACGCTCGCTGGAGTAGCGACGGACAGCCAGGTGACCAGCGAGCCCCGCACGACTCGGGCAAGCCAGTCTCGCTCGAAGACTTGGAACGGTTGCACGTCAAGGCGTTCCCCGGGATCGACCTCGCAAAGGTCGAGGAAATGTCGGTCCACCCTCTCGCTCCCAAGGAGACAGAGCACACGAACTGATGTACGGCGTATCTGCGGTCCGACAGCGCCAAGGAGCGAGGGTACAAGAACCGCGACGAGATCAACGTGAGCAAGGCCGGACTCGGCGACATCTACGAGGAAAAGATCAAGGGCTTCTTCAGGTGAGCCAAAGCGCGCGTGTGGTTCCGATCCAGTTCGAGTGGGCGACTGACGCCCGAGGCTCGACGACCCGGTCCACAGGGAACACTTGCACGAGGACGAGGAGATCCGGTACATCAAGGACGGCCGCGGCTACTTTGACGTCCGAGGTCCGTACGCCGACCTGTCTAATCCGATCAGCATCTCACTCACACTCCTGCTCGCCGTCGTACAGCCCAGGACGAAAAGGACTGGATCCGGATCGCCGTCGAACCGCAGGACTTGCTGATCGTCCCCGCCGGTATCTACCACCGCTTCACGCTCGACGAGGGAGACTACGTCAAGGCGATGCGGTTGTTCCAGGTACGTGCTCGCGTGCGAGGCAGCAGTGCAACGAAAGCGAAGCGAAGGAGCTGCGCAGAAGCCTGACTGTCCTGCGGGCTTCTCGCTTGTGTCCGTGCAGGACGAGCCGAAATGGGTCCCGCACGACAAGAGCGACGAGACGGACAAGAACCCGCACCGCGCTCAATTCCTCCAGTCGATCAAGGCATGAGCGCCGAATGACGAATCACCTCCCGCCTGCGGAGCAGCACCAGCAGGCGCGCTAGCCCAGTTCTGTAGTGTGAGGTCTGTACATAACGAACGCACATTCATTGCGCTTTCTTTCAATGACATACTCGACATTGGCTCAATTCGCGGGAGCATACGAAGCGTTGCTGTGCTGACCTTCGCTGCCAAAAATCGCCTTCCGGCTAGTCCGCGGCGCACGACCCCCCCTCAGGCCTCCTCTCGCAGAGTCCGCCCAACTTCTTACCGGCCCTCCTCAACTTGTGCTGCTCTGATAGCTTCGACCAGTGTACGAGATGGCCAAGAAGAAACGCTCGTCCCCTCAGAACGCCCATCCGAACGCTCCCGCTCCGCAGCAGTCTCCTGGGTGGAGGACCGCGTTCCATGGGTTCGTGCCCGGCCCCTTGCTGCGAGTAAACCGCGCGCATCACTGACGATATGGATTCCGTGTACTGCACAGCTCGACTACAGCCTCTTTGAAGCCGACAGTCCAGCACCAGTCGCCGTCGCAGGGCAGTTTTAAGGCGACCTCGTCGACCGCTGGAAACGACGTCCATTCGACCGAAGGCGGGTCGAGGTTCTCTGATTCGAGCGCGAAGATGATGGAGGAGGACCGACAGAGTATTCCGACGGTCAATCCGGTGGAGGTGAAGCGAGAACCACAGGCTGGAGCTCGTTCCGGCAACGCGACGAACAGGCGCGTTGTTTGTCTTCCGCCAGCGTCTCTGTGTGAGGAACAGCGTTGCTGATCTGATAGTTTGTACATGTAGTCCATCGCCGTCAAGTCCTCCCACAAGCGTCAAGCAGCCGAACTCTCCGGCGCCGGGCAAAGCCACGACCCCGCTGAATGCGCGTGCCACCGCCTTCACGCCTACAACTGCGTCTCTTGGTCGTCCCGATCGCGAGCGCTCAGAGGGTACGGATGATCAGCACGCCCCAGCCGGTGTCCCTCGGAGCGGCCAATCGCCGGCTACTCCTGAGATGGGGACGCCTGACCAGCCTATAGCCGGCGCGATCCCGATTGAGCCTGGCCGCATCAGTCCCGCGCTGAAGGCTGCTCAGAGCGAGCAGGGGGGCCAGGCGACCGCCGAGATGCTCAGGAAAACGATCAAGTCGGCTCTGAACAGCCTCGGCCGCGGCTTGGTCTCGACCGCATACGCCGAGCTTCTCCAAGCAGTCTCGCCAGAATCTCCGATGCCCGACGAGAAGCTTGAAGAGGATCTCGAACAGGTCGCTGGCCTCGTCGCTGAAGCACGTCGGCTCATGAAGGGGTTCGACGGCAAGCAGGTCCTCCAAAAGCTCGACGCCGCCGATAAGCTTCATCGTGAGATCGCGAGCAAGCTTGTGAAGGACGCCAGTACTTCCTCGGCTGGCTTTGCCAGCCAACGCCTGCGCTTGCGAGCGCATGCCAAGTTGTCCGAGTACGAGGAGGTCGACCGCCTTAGCGAGTAGGTGGCATGACCGCGCGAGCAAGGTCTGCACGAGCTCACTCAGCCACGCACAGGCCACTGTGGGAGGCAGGCGTCTTGGATTCGCCAGAGGTCTTCGCGCGCATGGAGGCTGCGTGGTTCCTGGCGAGGTTCGACGCCGCGGCCGATGCCGCCCGTTACTACTCGCGCCACCCAGACTGGCGCGACCCGCACAGTACATACAAGAAGTGCGGTTCTCATCCTTTCCTACTCCACGTGCTGCGGCCTATTGACGTCTCCTGTCGTACAGGACCCGTTCTGAGCAGATCCTCGCAACTATCGAGACCCGTTGCAAGGGCACCGACGCCTACAAGCAACAGAAGTGGGACCGCGCAATCACATTCTTTACCTCGGCTCTGCGTGCGGCCGAACGAGTCGGATGCGGGGAGAAGACCCTCGCGGCGCTCAATTACAACCTCGGCATGGCTCACCTCAAGGTGAGAGGACAAGTTCTGCTCGATGCTTGTCGAGCAGCTAGCTGTCTTCCGCTCCCGCTCGAACACTGTTAACCAACACCCGCTCTCCTTCCAACTACGCGCAGGCTAAACACTTCAGCTCGGCGGGCGAATACTTTGACTGGGCACTCCGCTTTGACAACGACCACATCAAAGCGCTTCGCAACCGCGCCATCGTCTCTGAGCACTTCGGACATTTCGACGACGCCCTCGCAGACCTGAGTGATGCTCTCGAGCTCTCGGAGGAACATGAAAGCGCCATGTTCTGCGCTGCAATCGAGTGTGACATCGAGCGGATCCAGAATCGACTCGACAAGGAGGACGACTTTTTGCGCGACGGTGCACAGTTCTTCGACGACTACGTGTACAGACATACCTCTAGCAAGGTTCAGGTATCTCACAGCCCTCTTGACGAAGCTCGATGTCGCGTCCGAACGCCACTGATTGCCGTCTCTCGCTCGAGACAGGATCAGCACTTCCGTACGCTCGGCATCTCACCCGGGTCGAGCGAAACAGAGGTCAAGACCGCCTTCAGGTCGCTGGCGCGCCTGCATCATCCGGACAAAGGTGGCGACGCGGAAAGGTTGAGGAGCGAGACTAGTTCGCTTGTCCGCCGTATTGCGATCGATCACGCTGACATGACCTTCTCGTGCAGCCCTAGATTCGCCACGCATACGGCGTTCTGATTGGGGTGAGGGTTTCTGTCCATGGATCGCTCGCTATTGCGCTGAACAATTCAAGTCCCGGCAGGAAGAGCAAGCTTCTCTAGACGGTCCTCCCGAATGTACCCTTTCTTGAAGATGGACGGTGGCGAATCAACCCTTGCCTGTTACTAGTCTCACAAAGATAGTCGTTTCAAGAACCTGTGAGAGCGGAGAAAGGTTGCCACGCCGACCGCGTAAGGGGAAGAATCGGTGGCGCGCCGGCGAATCCGCCGCTTCGACGCCGTTACAGCGCTTTGTACGCTTCGGACACGCGTTCCGAGCTCCTTACAGCTCGCTCGTCACTCTTCCGTGTAGTCAACCCCGTTCACATTCTCCGAAAGGCCATCCGGCTAGTCCGCGGCGCACGACCCGCCCAACTTCTTACCGGCCCTCTTCGACTTGTGCTGCTCTGACAGCTTCCACCAGCGTACGAGATGGCCAAGAAGAAACGCTCGCGCGCTCAGCACGCTGGTCCGGATGGTCCAGCCCCGCCGCCGTCGCCCGCTCCGTCGCAGCCACCCGCGCCGGGACACGCGTCGAACAGGTGCGTGCTCGCTCCAACTCGTTCCAGCAGCTCGCTAGCTGTTACTCACGCCACCTTGGACCCGCTACAGTGGGGCTGCAACGACTCCGAGGCCTCCCGGTGGACAGAAGCTGCCGGCGCAGGCTGGGAAGGGCAAACCGACTCCGAACACCGCGCCCGGCAACGCTCACGGCTCGGCCAAATCGGGTCAAAGCAGCAACTCGAAGCCGACTGGATTTAATGGAGCGAGCACGGCCGTAGCAAGGCCTGCAGAAACGAAGCCGGCACCGAAGGGAGGAGCCCGTTCTGCGAAGGCCGCACAGACGTACGCCCATCTCTTCTTACCCGAAAAGCCTCGCGCAGACTCTCTCACTGACTGGACGGCTCACAATATGCAGTCCGGTCTCGTCCGCTCCGCCTCCGAACCCGGAGAAGCCTACTGCAGCTCAAAGCAACGCCGCGACGTCGAATGGCCGCGCTGCCGCCTCGCCCTCGCCCGCTGCTTCGCCCGTCAAGGCTCGCCGCACCGCCGCGACGACTAGCGAGTCGAAGCATTCGGCGCAACAGCCAGCGAGCCACCCGCAAGCGAACGGCAAATCGCCGCGCGGTGGCAGGGCTCGTCGCCACTCGCCACCTCCTCCGGGAGTGGCCGCATCTGCGCCGGCGTTTGCTGAGCATGTCTCGACGGCCACCGCGGTACAGCATGAGCGCCCCCATGAGGAGATCCCAGAGACGAGTGCTCCGAAGAAAGGCGCGACCGCTACGGCGCTCACCAAAGCGATCAAAGCGGCGATGAGCAGCCTCTCCCACGGTCTCGTCTCGGCCGCCTACTCCGAGCTCCGCAAAGCGATTTCGCCCGACGCTCCCGACCCTGACGGAACCTTCGAAGAGGATCTCGAAAGCGTCTCGATCCTCGTCGCCGAATCCTTCCGGGCGGCGAAGAAGTCGGAAGCCAAAGAGGTGTTGCAGAAGCTCGACGAGGCCGAGACGCTCTGGCCGAAAACGACCGCTCCACTGCCGAAGGGTGTCGACACGACTGCGGCTGTCCTCCGCGTGAAGTGTATGCGCTTGCACGCGCACGCCGGGCTCGACGATTACGAGAAGGTCGTCGAAATGAGCGAGTGCGTCGCTGCGCTTCCCGGATCGTGCAGAGTGGGCACTGAAGTCTCCTTCTTGGCCCTGCAGGCCTTTACTCGAGCAGCACATCATCAAGACGTGGGAGCTCTTTGCCCGCATGAACGCCGCGTGGGAAACCGCGCAATTCGACAAGGCGGCCCAAGCTGCCCGTTTCCTCGCCCGCATGACAGATCCCGACGACCCTCACAGTAGCGAGAAGCAGTACGTGCAGCTCTTCTGCCTCAGCAATGACGGCGAAGAAGTCCTAAACCGCCGAATCTCGACCAGGCAGTACGCCGAGCAGATCGTCCAAGCTGTCGAGAACCGGGACAAAGGCGCCGAAGCCTTCAAGGCGAAGAAGTGGGGTCGAGCGATCGAGTTCTACAGGACCGCGGTCTGTGCCGCGAACAGGACCAAGTGCGGCCGCAAGTCTATCGCGGCACTGCACTTCAACCTCGGAATGGTGTACCTGAAGGTGCGCTCGAGACTCGTTCCATCTGCTCGGACTCCGTCGATGAGCAGTAGCTGAGGCCTTGCCTGTGGTATACGACAAGCTCACAGGGTCTGAACTACAAAAATGCCTGCGAGTCCTTCAGCGACGCGATCACCTTTGATCCCGACCACGTCAAAGCGCTCCGCAACCGCGCGATCGCCTTCGAACACCTGCGCATGCCGGAGGATGCGCTCGAAGATCTCGGAGACGCGCTCCGCCTGGCGAAGCAGTCGGAGAGTAACGACTTTTGCGCCGCGATCGAACGCGACATTGAGCGAGTCGAGAAGAAGCTCGACGAACAGGAAGAGATCCTGCGCGAACACGCCCGCCACTTCCACGAGTTTGTGTTCGGGCTCGCTGCAAAGGGTCTGCGACCGAATCAGGCGAGTCGCGGCTTGACGGATCTACGCTTTCGAGAGAAGGGCTGAATTGACCTCGGCCCTGCAGGACCAACACTTCCGGACGCTCGGCATCGAGCCCGGCGCGACCGAGATCGAGATCAAGGCCGCGTTCAAGTCGCTTGCGCTCAAGCATCACCCGGACAAAGGTGGTGACGCCGAAAAGTTCAAAGAGGTGCGGGCCAAGCCGCATCCCATCTGCTCTTCGCACGAAAAGCTCACCCGATCTCCTGGACAGATCCGACATGCCTACGGAGTCCTCACCGGAGTAAGGATTCCCGTTAGTTCGCTTCTTTGGGCCGCGACTGACGATCGGGGCATGGAAACAGCAGGAGAAGGGTGCCCAAACCGCCATTCCGGAGTGCACTGTATCTTGCTTGATTCGCTTGCATTCGAATGTACAGAGCCTTCTTCCACTTCCTCTCCATCACATGCAACAGACAGCGATACTGGTACAGATGTGGATGGTCGGCGCTCCCGCTCGAGAGCTCAGCTCTTCTCACCGAAGTCGTGCTCGCCCGGACCGAACGGGGCGCGGTTACCGCTCGGATCCTTCCGCATCTTCCAGCGGCCCTTGGTCCGGCCACCGTGACCGAAGCGCTCGAGAAGCTGTCGCAACAGAGCATGCGTCAGCACGGCGTGCGCGATGATGGGCCGAAGCGACTCACGAAGCCTTCGAGCCAGCGAAGCAGTTCGCCGTAAGCGCTGCGCGTCATGATTGAGTGGTCGGAATCGGTAAACATGCGGAAGCGGAAGTTGCTGTTGCGTGACACAGGCTCGTGTCAGCCGCGTCAAGTAGCTAAGTCGACGAGAAGAGGGAGACGCACCGGACTCCGGCCATCGTGAAGCGGTCTAGAAGAAGCGCCGTGTTCTGGAAATGCACATTATCGTCCCCGGATCTGCGAACCTGTCGTTAGCCGAGCGAACACTGTGAATAAGCCAGCTTGCCCGGTGACCGTGCTCACCCATGCGCCAGCGCAAAGTCGGCGTGCCGGAAGCCGTCCATCTCGTGAATGCTCGAATTGCGGTAGCCGCCCGGATTCGCGTCCGGCAAGCCCATGTACCGCTCGGTGTACAGCGTATCGTAGAGGCGCCAATCAGTGACAGGTGCGACCGCCATCCCGAGCGAAAAGACCGTCGAGTTGGCTTCGATGATCTTCGAAGTCAGGAAGCCGCCGTAGGACTGCCGTGTCGTGGCTTTTGATTAGCTTGAACGTTATTCGACGGACTGCGCTCTTCGAGCGAAACGCACCCAGCCCCAGACGCCGACCCGCTTCTCATCGACGTAAGCCTTCTCCGCCCACCTGCGAGCGACCTCGATCACGTCCCGCCGTTCGACCTCGCCGAGCCGCCCTCGGACCGTCGATCGGAACTTGCGCCCTTGGAAGCCCGTTCCGCGAGCATCGACGCGAACGACGACATAGTCAAGCGACGTTGCGAGGTAGTGTTGGAAGTCGCGCTGGAACTGTGTCGAAACCATCTGCGAGTTTGGTCCGCCGTAGCTGCATATGCGAGACCGAGCGCGTCACGTCAGCTCTCGCAGCAATTGCGTTCGAGTGCCAAAGAGTGACTGAACGCACATCTGGAAGAGGACGGGGTACTTGGTTCGGCCGCTTTCGTCCATCAACGGCGGCCGGAGCTCCATCACGTTAACTTCGACTTCTCCGCTCCCCGTTCCGCCGTCTTCGAGCCGCTCAGTCGAGTAAGAGATGGTAGGGTGTAGGTAAGCGGCATCCGTCTCGGCAAGGTGGCGGTTCCCGGTCAATTGCTGAGGCGTATCTGCAGCCAGGAAGCGATCGATGAGCTAGGTGGGAATCTTTGGGACACAAGAACAAGGGGGACTAACCGGGGTCATCGATCTTGTATAGCTTCTGCCACGGAATGCCCGGTCCGCCTACGAAGCATCGTCGTCAGCACCCTAGAATCGGTCCTCGAGAACATGGGGACGGCTCCGAAACTCACGATAGCTCAGCCAGTATGACCCTGCCAGTGCTGAAAACGTCACGCTGTACGTGCCAACCTCCTTCGTGCTGTCCGAACTCCCCTGGCCGGGGAGTAACGTCGGCTCTGCTCGTTTTGACTTTCCGGTCCGGAGCGCTGCGAGCTCTCCGACGTTGCGCGGGAGCGGGATGAAGTAGACATGGCGGGCGATCGACGGCCGCGCAGCCGTGAAGTAGCTGTCGGAGGTTTGAGCGTGAGCGACGTGTAGCGGGACGGTAGAGTCGAAGGGGCAAGCTCACATCAAGCCACGAGCGAGGTCGACCCGGTCGATCGCGTCCACCTCCCACTCGCCGCTCGTGAGGAAGACTGCATCACTTGTCGTATCAGGCGAGTAGTAGGCGACATGGACGAAGCCCTCGGCATCGGGAACGAGGTCGAGATAGCCTGGCGCATATGAATCCCCGTTCGCCGCCGAAGCTGACGAGAGGCTGACGATAGTTTGTGCCTGCGAGTCCCCGACGACGGGTCGCAATGTACAGAGCCAAAATCAGCAATGGATCTATCATTCGCGCTTGGCGCATCGGACTCACCGCCTCGGCCCATCCGCCATCCTTCTGCCACCAATCCGTTTCCCGGACCACTTCTCCCTCGAGCACATTCCCAACCTCATCTTCACTCCCACTCATTCTCTCCCAGTCGACCGCGCTCAAGTCGAACCGCCCGACCCGCTCCACTCGCGCCGAGCGGTCCGTCATGCGGACGAGCACCTCGTCCGGTCCGATCCACGCGACTTCCGTCACGACCTCGCCTTGGTCGTCCGGATTGAACGGACGGGCGAGTCTGAGAGTGAGGAGAGAGCGCGAGAGACGATCGGCAGATGAGAGGGACGAGTCCGAGGAAAGAGACCGGTAATGCGAAAGGGAAAAGACGCGGACGGTGATGAGCGGGTTCGAGTAGCCGGGCTGTGTGAAGGACAAGGAAGCCAGTATCAGCCATCGCTTGTAATTTGGGAAAGAGCTCCGATCGCCGATCCTTCAGGTCGCACGGCATACGCACTTTGGGGTACCTCAGGCCGACCTCCTTTGGGTACTCCCAACCCTCGTACTGCACTTCTCCCGCCGGACTCGCTGGACTCGCGTTGTAGATCGGGTACTTGTACAGCGGGACGTCCGACTCGTCAAACGTGATGAACGCGACGTGAGCCGACGTGGGCGACCACCAAAGAGTCGAATCGGAAGAGAAGACCTGTGCCATGACGCGCGGATACTGATCAGCGGGGCTCAGACGCACACCACGAAGAGGCACCATAGCTCGATCGAACGCAATGCGATCACCAGCGCACCTCTTCCTCGTAGACCCAGCTCGGTCTCCCGCTCATCCTCGTCGTCGTCCCATCGCTCGTCACCCTAATCGCATCTCCTTCCCAGCCTTTCCCCTCCGGATCGGCATCGATCGTCTCTGCCGGCAAGACATACAGGTCGTTCGCATGGACATAGGCGAGATGGTGCGACGTCGGCGAGAAATGGGCGAACGAGGTCCCAGGAGGGGAATGCGGCGTCCGGATCGGCCGAGTTGGAGAGGAAGCTGGTTTCGCGTTCGAGTCGGATGGGAGTCTGTGTAGGTAAAAGTTGGCCAACGTCGAATGCCGCCAGACCTGCAGAGGGGGACCGAGTGAGCGGAACGGCGAAGATTTTGGAATCGCGACCTCCGGGTAACGCACCTTGGTCCAGTGCGAGTCCACCAGCGCATACATCCCGTCTGCACTAAACTTGTGACGGTACCACAGCAAACGAGCGCCGTCCGTCTGCGCGCAAAACCGGCAGTACTCAGGTCAGTTGTCGGCGACTCGCAGTCATCATGAGCGGCAGAACGTACGCCTCGGATGTCGTCAGCCGCCAACAGAACGCGTGACGAGTTGTGGAAAGGGTCGTGCAGTAAAATTGAGCCGTCGAACCGTCTCTCGGTGTACAGGCCGTCTTGCACTGCAGTCCAAGTGTTTGTTAGTCATCACAGCTGGTTCCTGGAAGCCGCTTCGGCGTGTGGCAACGCCACCTGTGCGAAACGGCTCGGCAGGAGGAAAGGGCACACTCACCCTCTCCGCCTTGCTCGGCCGCCAGCGCGACCCACTCGACCCGTTTCGTCTGGACCGCAAACGTCCCATTCAGGACTTCGTCGAGTGTCATGCGCTTCTTGGTCGCCGCCGCTCCGTAGAAACGGTGATGACCCGACGAGGGTCCAAAGAGATTGACGAGGGCGAGGATGAAGAACAAGGTGAGGACGAGGAAGGCGGGAAAGAGGACGAGGAGGCGGCGGCGGCGCTGCGGTCGTTCGTAAGGCGAGAGCAGGTGAGTAAAGCGCAGAGCCAGGTGTCGGGCACGCCAGATCGGAGGCGCACCTTGATCCTGTCCTTCTGCAGAGCTGCCAACGAGAACTCCCAGCCGTCGTCCTGATCCGACGAGTCGGTCGCCTCCTTTGATTCGCTCGTCTCGCTCCGGAGTTGCCCCTTTTCTCCCTCGCCGAGTCCGTCTTCTTCGGATTCGTACGCGGTGTCTTCCCCGCTGTCATCGTCTAGCTCATCCTGACGAGCGATCGCAGCCGAATCGAACGGGTCGGGGATCCACAACGGCGGGCGAGTCTCTGGGAACCGCGCCGCTCTCCTCTGACGCTCGCCTCGCTCGGGTCTCGATTGCCGCGGTGGGAACGGATGCTGTTCCTCGTTTGATTCCGAGAGCGGCAAGTAGCCTGGAGTGGCTGTAGCGTTCGGCAAGAGCATCAGCGTCGATTTGTCGCAAGTGGGGGTTGGGCGAGGCGGAGTCGGTCTCGAGGAGGATCAGGACGAGCGCAGGCTGGTTCGGCTAGCCATAAGCAGTCGAATACGAGGTGGTCCGAGGGGAGTACAAGCAGCGTAGCGAAAGGAGGAGGAGGAGGAATGAAAAGCGAAAGTCCTCAAAGCCAAGCCTCGACTCCAGTCACTCCCAACCCTCACTCTCAGCGACCTGGACGACTCGGGAGGTCTCTAGCGAGCGTAGGACTGAAGGCACCATGGTAAGCCAGTCTCTTTCCAGTCCGCCGTGTTTGTCGGTCCGCTGACATGCGCAACCGGACAGTCTTCGTCGCTCGCGCCGAGCTGCAACGCACCCAAGCACCACTACGACACGTGCTTCAACCACTGGTTAAAGTCGTACCTCCTCTTGATCGCGCCCCCCTTGTCCAACCCGTCAGACACGCCCGCCGGCGTCAAAGAACGCGACAAACGGAACAAGCAGATCGCAGAACACAAACGGACCCTCGAGAACGACTGCGGACAGGCGTACAAGGACTACCAGGCGTGTCTCAAGGTACAGTTCGGCGTCCTCTCGCAACCGAGCAACGGGTTCGGAATCCAGGCGACTGAGACCGTTTCTCGCTTGGCAGGGAGCGATCCAAAAGATGGAAGACTTGCCCGAACTGCTCGCCAACGCCCGGAGAGAAGAACCGCTCGAAGGGTGGGGCGGCATCAAGGTCGCGTCCGAAGGCGACCTCAAGTGATGCGCCGCTCTCGCTCTCACGAAAACCCCGAGATTCGCCCCCTTCCCGCGCTCTGCAGCCGAGTCGCACGCACGCGAGCGACTATCCGCAACTCCCATTCCGCATATTCATCGCAGTGGATCCATCCGTGTTGTAATACTTGACTTCGAAGCGGTCGACCGAGGCTGTTACTCTCGCAGAGCTGTTGCTGCCTCGAAGGAGAATTCCTTCGGGGCCTATGATCTCCTGCCCTATTCGTGCCTTGCTTCTGTGAATCCTGTTCTTGCGGTGTTCGTTCGCTAGAATACTAGCCCTCGAGAGCTCTCGGATATCAAATTGGTCGACATTCCGTTCAAGCTGGTCGTCTCTCGAGAGAGAAGAGAGTTGACATTCGACCACGATGGCCGCGTTCACTCTGCCGGCCCGGACGCTCCGGCTCCCGATTGGCCGTACTCTCCTGTCGACTCCCCGCCGACTGGCCCTGTTCTCGACCTCCTCAGCGGCGAGGAATGCGACCCCCGACTGGGAACAACTCATCGGCGGTCGCGCGGGGATTGACCGCCGCCGTGCCGCGTTCGAAGACCGGTACCGCGCTGCACTCGAAGCCCGAGCCAAGAAGGAAGGCGTCTCGGTCGAACAACTCAAGGAGCGCGCGAAACAGTTGAACGCGAAACCGAGAGCGGCCGACGTCATGCGACCGGGTGGGATCGCTCGCGGTTCGACACCGGCGAACAAGGATCCGGAACTCGGACCGGTCGAGGCGGGGAGTATGGACACGAGAAAGACGGGCGGCGAGTTGAGCAACGAGGCCGACGCGGCCGACGTCGTCAAGCCTTTGCCGTCCGCAGAGCAAGAGGCGGCGGCGGCGCGGCCAAAGCAGCCGTTCACGCCTAAAGAGAACGACAGTCCCATCAAGGTACGCTTTCGGGGCCGGCTCCTTTCTCTTTGACGCAGAGCCGGAAGACCCCGAGCTGACCAGGCCCACGACCGCGCGCGGTGAACAGCCTCTGAACGACATCATGGACCTCAGCAAGGCGTCCGACTTGACGACCAAGGCGCTCACGCAACTCTGGACGACGTACCACCAATCCAAGGGGTACCTCTCGGCGGCGATCCCGATCGAGACGTACTTGCGGATGCTCAACAGCGCGCGCAAGTACCCGCTGTTTGTCCTCCCGCTCGCCCGCGTCGCGCAACTGCCAGAAGGTCAGGAGGACCAGTCGGCGACCGAGATGCACCTCCTCGTGAGTCGCGCTAACGCAAGATCCCCATGAGACGCCGTGAACTGACTCGAGACTTTCCACCCCCGCGCCAGGAATGGTCCTTGTTGCCGCAACCGCAGACGTCCGGGCCGATCCCGCCACCGTCGACCGTCCTGTTCACGCCTCTCGCCGAGTACAAATCGCGCCAAGAGTACTCGCAGCCGTACCTGATCCTGACGCACTACACCGACCTCGCCGCGTCGCACGACGTTGTCCTGATGCGCGGCGAGATCTCGGCCAACGTCGCGCTCAACTCGACCGACGCGCAGGTCCTCGCGATTCGGATGCAGTTGTTCTACAACGACACGGGCAAAGGGGGCGAGATTGAGCAGGCGAGGCGCGAGTTGCTGAGGACGTTCCACGAGCAGCCCGAGTCGTTTGACGTCGAGGCGTTGATCAAAGCCGGGTCGATCTCGGAGATCTAGATTACACTATAGAATAATCGACGAGGTCCACATTTCATGAAAGCACAGGAAGACTATATCGGGATGGAGGAGTCCTTTTCATGCCGGCACAGCGAGAGACACGGACAAACGACGTTGACTTCCGAACTCTGTCCTCGCTCGTTCCCAGCTGACTGGCCTTCGGTATCTATCGCCCACTCCTTTTGAGCAGCCGAGCTTGAGCAGCGAGTGTGCCCACGCCGTGCCCTTGCACCCGCTGTAGCCCCCCGTCTCGACCGCCTCATCGTCGTTCGCTCCCTCTTCTTCTCACGACCCGTTCCCAACGCCATGCCGACGCTCGAAGAGTACGCGTCCGACCCGGACGACATGGCCCTCGACCTCCCGCCTGCCGTCCAAGACCCGGCCGCGAACCAGATCCCGGCGGCGTTCAAGGGCAAGAGTCCGGCGCTCCCGCAAGACTTTGCCAACGAAGCCGCGATCCCGAAAGCCATGCGCGTAGCCATCGACGGGTCCTTTGTGAAACCGCTCAACGACGAATACCCCAAGCGCGTCCAGTTCCTATCGTGCCCGAGTGCTCATCCGTTTGCTGAACCCTGGCTGGCTTTCCAGGTGGGACACGCTCTACCCGATCTATATCGACAAGAAGAGGCCGCAGCAAGACGGAGGACGGCGAGTCAACGCGAAACTCGCGATCGAGTGGCCGTTCGCCGAACAGATGGCAAAGGCGTGCCGGATGCTCGGGTTCGAAGCCGTGTTTGAGGCGAGTCGCGTCTGTTCTGCTCTGTCGGACGCTCTCGGCTGACTTGTGCCCCCCGCGCACAGCCTCTGAAGACGCACCCGAAGGATTGGGAGAACCCGGGCCGCGTCAAGGTGCAGTTGCGGACGGCCGAGGGCACCCCGCGCAACTCGACGATCAAGAACAGTAAGCTGGTCCAGAGCGCTCTCTCTCTACCGTCGACCCTGACGCTTCATCTACAGAGCGCATACTCCTCGCTCGGATCTGCTCCGTCCTCGCGCCGCACCAACCGAAACCGCCCGCCGCGACCGAATCGAACCCGCACCCGGTCGTCCCGATCCACCTGCGCCTCCCCGCCAACTCGCCCGCCATCTCGCACGGCACTCTGGCGGAAGCGATCAACGGTGGTGGACCGTTCGGCGGCATGCTCGGAGGGATGTTGGGTGGCGGAGCGGACGACGAAGAGGACGAAAAGGACAAGGTTGCGAAACCGAGTCCGTTTGAGGAGGAGAGGAAACGGCAGGAACAGATGGCCAAGGCGCTCAAGGCCAAGAAGGTGCGCATGAAGCGCCGATGAAACAGTCGAACGAGGCGATCGTGAGTGTGTACTTTGGGCTCCTATTGCAATACCCTGCCCTTGCGGCACGCCAACATCTCACCTTCATTCCGCGAGCTTGGAGGCGCCTGCTGCCCACGGTGGTGGATCTTCGTCGCCCCTCTGCGCGTCCTCACATCTCGCTCGACGCTCCTATCTTGCACCCCGCCTGAACCGCGAAGGTCCGCGGCACGTCCGCTTCCCCCCCTATTCCCCCCCAACCCGCGGCCCCGCTCGCTCAGACCCTCCCGAACGACCGCGCGACGCGGCGACCACGCTGTCCGAAGAGCGCTAGTGACCCTTGGCGGACCAGGGCCCGATCCACGCGGCGACTTGCCCGACCTAGACGGACGGACAAACGAACGCAGGACTCGTTGTCGATTGCTTCTCTCGCTCTCGCCTTGTCTCACCACACCTGAATCGCCCGCTAAGCTGTCGTCATGTACCGCTTCAACCAGATCTATGGCTACGGGCAGGACCACCCGCAAGCCCAGATGAGGCGGATGCTTTCGCCCGGCCAAGACTACCGCGCGAGGCTCCGACGCCGTGGCGCGTTGCCGCCGCACACTCCCATGCGAGGAGCGCACGACCATCATCATTTGGGGCAGAACCCGCCTCGGAAGGAGGTCTACCAAGGCCTCAAACTTGACGAGGAGCAGTACGGCCCCGGTCACTGGCAGCACGCCGAGATCCCTCCCACGTACGACGCACAGTATCACGCTCCGACCGAGGTACTCTCGCGCCAGCCTGTGCTCTGTCCATTCTTCGTCCCGACGTCGGAGCCGACCCACAACCGTGCGGCGAAACGAGCAGGACTCGACAAAAAGGCCGTCGACGTTGTTTCGTGGGAGACGATCCACCCTCACGATCACGGAGGAGATTTCCTCGATGCCCTCTTCCGCGAGACACATAAACGACACATCCAGCACGTCCTGAAGAAGGACCGACCCGACTTGCCCCAGGACAAGGTTAGCCGGGAAGTCGCCGACATCCACCGCAAGTACCATCCTCACGGCAGCGAGTCCTTCCCGCAACTCGAACCATTCTACAACATTTTCAGACCGCTCGCGAACGAAGCCCAGGCCTCGTAGGTCTATCTCGACTCGGGCCGCATTGACGCTAGGAGCTAACTGACCTCTCCTCTTTCTCGCAGGGAGACCTTCTTTGCAAACGTCATCGTTGGCGCGCGCGATGCCATCAATCGCCTGATACGCGACGATTTCGTGGCGAACGGCATGTATCCCGGTATTCGCGTCGAGATCGAGTCACAAGCGCGCGTTGGACCCGACGGAGATGCCTCGTGAGTCCTCCGCTCGCTTGCCCAACAAGTGGTACTGCCGAGCTGAGCAGCGCACCCATACCACAGGAGCGCACTCGACTTCATGCTCTCCCTTGTTTCATGGCCGCTCACGGTCACCGAAGACGCGTTCCGCATCCACCTCGTCGCCGTTGAGATGAAGGTCAGTCCTGCGTCGCGACCAAGCACACGTTCGTAAAGTATTGAATCCCGATCTCCTTCTCGACAGCGACCTGGCTATGTGCTGCACGAAGATTGGGCGCTCGAGAAGGGCATGGCACTCGACAGCCGAGCGCATTCCCTCGCAACGCAGCTTTTCTGGTGCGGCCTGTCCCGCGGACACTTTGTTTGCTTCTACTTACATACGCTTTCGGCTTGAAGGTACACCTTGCGAGACGAGCAGCGCGTTGAGCGTCACCTGCTATCGGACTATGTCCATTCGGTGGCGGTGGCGGTCGACTACGACTCGGTCCATGCAGCTCATCAGGGTCACGACGAGCCCATCGTCATGTCGGCGGTCCCGATCACGAATCGTCCGCCCAAGGGTAAACGAGCTCCGAAGCAAGCGGACCCGTATGCGTTTCCTCACTCGCTCGAATCGCCTTTTGAAGGTGGTCCGAGGCCCGCCTTGGTCTACATGCTTTACGAAGCCCTGCGCACGCTCGGCGTTCTGAACAAAGGCGTGAGTACGCTCTTTTGGTACCCTCAAGCCCTCGGCTGGAGCCGGCAAGCTTTCACAGGTCTTTCCCCACGCGCGTTTCTACGGAGGCGACGGCGACGGCAAGCAAGAACGGGCGATCGAGGTCGACGTGAGTCGCTCCTTGCGGTATACACAGCTCGTGCGTTAGATTCAGTAAATCGCTTCTCTTTGCAGCCGGCGGTCCGGAAATTCATGAAGAGCGTAGCCGCCACACGTGGAGGACGCGATAGCCCGACGGGCGGGCGCGGCGGCCCGGAGCCTTCGAGCGACAGCAGTGACATTGACCGCCTCGCGAAAAGGTTCAACAAGAGCACTCTGCACAGCGGCTGAGCTCGCTACTTGCGGACGAAGGAGCCGGACCGCGGTCTTCCTTCCAGTTGATCGCGTAGGGCTTAGCCTTTGGAGCAGGATCGGTGGGTGCTGTGGATGGAAAGGTATATACGTCTTTGCACTGAACCCGGATCGCTGAAATGTACGGAAAGGGAATCCGGAGGCTTTATGTGAGAGTCTCTCTACTTGAGCGGCGCCGCGGTCGACTCGAGCGGCTTCTCGAGGTCCTTGTCGACCTCGCCGTACGTGCCCACACTCGGCAACGGCGCGTCCTTTCCGAGGCTCGTCGAAGTCGCGGTACCGGTCGTCGGGACCGATCCCGAGCCCGCCGTGGTCGCCGAGTTGGCCTTCTTGTTCTCGGCGATGCGCTTGGCCTCCTCGCGAATGTCCTGGATCTCCTTGGCGACGGTCGTGTAGAAGCTGTTGACCTTCTGACCAAGCGAAGAGTGGAGGGCTGCCGCGAGCAAACGTCTCGGTCAGTTGTTGAGGGCTGACGGGAGGAAGCGCCATTCGCCCGAAACGCACCAGCCTTATAGTACTTCTCGCCGATGATCCAGGACGCGTGCGCCTTGAGCGAGATCCCGTGCTTCTCGTCAAGCTCGCGAGCCTTGGTGCTCGCCTTGTCGATCGTCGGCGCCGCCTGGGTCCCGACGCGCTCGCGGAGCGGGTTGAAGAACGACAGGAACCGCTGGCTGATGCCGTACTCTGTGAGCCCACCGTCTAGCTGCATCAGCACTTGCACGCGATGTCGTAGACGCAAAAGGCGGAATGCGAGCGCGGTGACTCACGCTTGTCGGCCTCGATAGCCTTCTGAACGACCGAGTCGCTCAGGGTGTACCCCTCGGCGAGGATCTCGGCGACGATAGCCGAGCGAGGCTTGTCTGTGAGCCGTGGAAAACGCCAACGAGTCAGTCAGTCGGGCGACTTGAGCGCGTTATCACCGAGACGAAGTAGAGTATCCCCTTGCTCACCCTCCTGGTTCAGCGGCTCGTGCTCGCCGATCGTGGTCGTGGCAGACGGCATCGGAGCCTGAGCCTGCTGAGCGACCTTGGGCGGCTCGACATCGTCCGAAGTGACCTCGATCGTCTGGCCCTCGAGCGTGCCGCCGCTGAGAAGGAGAGCGGTCTTGGCGGCCGATTCCTGCGCAATTCAGCGGATGAGAGTGAGCTAGTGC
Source organism: Rhodotorula taiwanensis (assembly GCA_002922495.1). Classification (NCBI taxonomy): domain Eukaryota; kingdom Fungi; phylum Basidiomycota; class Microbotryomycetes; order Sporidiobolales; family Sporidiobolaceae; genus Rhodotorula; species Rhodotorula taiwanensis. The sequence continues at coordinate 110,145 of PJQD01000086.1, read as the reverse complement.
CCTGAACATGACCGTCGCACTTGCTCGTCTGACTCGAAAGTCTGTTGGGAGCAAGGAACGCAAGCGCGGCGGGACTTGGCAGCTCACCTTTGCGAACGAGATGTCGGCCTTGCCGTCACTCGGTCCCTCGATTCCGTGAATCTTGCCGCAGAACCTGCGCGCGCCTCCCTTCACGGTGAGCTCTCGAGTTGACGTTTCATGTCGATCCAAACGAGCTCGTTGTAGCGGCTGAGCGCGAGCTCACGAGAAAAAGTGGTCGAGCGTGTCCTTGGTGGTGGTGGTCGGCAAGCCCGAGACGCGAACGACGTGCATCTTTGCGGTCGAAGTCGAAGCGACGGCGGACGAGGAAGTAGTGTCGGTCTACTCTCGTGTGACACGATACGAGCGGGAATACGATAAGAGGCGGTCGAGGGGAAACGAACGGTGTGTGATGACGACGTCGAAACAAAGTGGGACCGAATCAAACGAACCGCAGCGCGGGAAAAGGGAGAGACCAGTCCAGTCAGTACAGGACGGGTCTCATCTGTGTGGCGGGACTGACCATGGTTCGCTTTGTAAAGTGTGAGTATAGAGCCGAGAGACAACTTCGGGCGGCGGCCGCGGTGGCTGCGGCGGTGGACCAGCGAGGCGGTGCAACTCTCTCGCGAATGCGCGTGACGACGGAGCTTCCTTCTCTCTCTCGCCCAAAAACAGGGGGGAAACCTTCGCAGACGACGGGAAAGAGGGACGATCATGCGTAGGATTCGACAACAAGGAGGTAACGACAGCAGAAACGGTCCCTGCGACATGCCTGAGAGGTTAGTTCGCAAGGGTGACTCAGTGAACCCCACGCGGCACGCCCGCGCCCTCGAACCGCTCCGATTTGATCAAGTTTGTCGACCTCCCCGTAAAGAGGTCGAGCACCACACCGTCTGCGAAGTCTCCCTACCTCCCTCCCTCCCTCCTGCTCCCCCTCCTCGCCCTCCCGCACGAGTGCTCGACGAGAGGGGGGGATCAGCCCGCTCGTTTCGTTTGTTCCTCCTGCCGTCGGGACCGAGAAGGGCCCAAATCAAATCCTGAGCGGTTCCCAACTCGTCCGGAAAGGCACGAGAAGGGGACCAGAACAGTCATTTTGGGGAAACTCCCTCGACTCCGCGCGACGAGAGGGCGAAACGAGGCGCCAATCCCCGATCTCGAGCGGCAAGAGGAGCCTGCCGACGAACCGAGGAAGGAAAGCGAGAGGCGAGGAAGAGAGAGAGAGAGGATCTCGCATGGGCCGACCCGAGAGTAAGGCGGGAAGGGACTAGGTTTCGAAAGTTTGGTAGGCAAAGTTGTCGTCCTGGCGAATGAGGGCGGGCGGGCACGCGTGCGACCGGCCGGACAGGCGACATCGCGCAACTCACATGCAAGCAAACGGCGTCTCAGACTGGCACAATGTGGCAGCTGTGAGGGTGGGAGTCAGTCAGAAGAGGTCTCCAGCCTGTCAGGTCAAGCCCTTTCCGCCCGAGCGAGCGGCAGGGCCCGCCAGTCTCGGACCGTCGCCTGACTCACCCGAGAAGCCCTCGTCCTCCCCAACCACTCCTCGGCGTCAGCGTCAGTTCGACCTTGACCCCTTGCCGGATCACAGAGACGGGGAGAGCGGTCCCTTCGGAGCGGCCGACGAGACCGGCAACGGCGCGGAGGTTGTCGTGATTCGACGACGAGACGGACCCGAACGAGACGAGCAAGTCCTCTCGGAGGAGACCCTGTTTGTGCACTCGTACCCGTCAGCCACTGCGTTCCTCTAGGCCCGAACCGGACACGAGACGTCGGGGGGCTCACCGCCTGGTTCGCTGGAGAATTGGGAGCGACCGCATCCACTTTGGCGAAAGGTTGGTCGTCGCTCGCCTCTGTCTGCACGGCGTCGTCCATCGCCGTGTCTTGCTCCGGCGCCACTTCGCCCCTCGGCAAGCCCCGCAAGACTAATTGTTCCATGTCGTTGATGACGGCCTTGAGGTCGTTCCGGAGGCGGATGACGTGATGCCGCGCGGTCCTGACTCCTGCGACGTCGATGTCGGAACGAGGGTACCCCTCCCTGTCGACGAGCGGCGTCTCCATCGTGCAGTTGTTCTGTCCGAGACGAGCAGTCAGCCAACTTGCGACGAAGTAATAAACGCGAATGGTCCTGCTCACGTTCTTGAGAACGTCATAGTAGGCATCGAGTTGAGCTTCAATGTTCTTTTTGAGCCGAGTCAACCTCGCAGCTTCACTCTGTACGGTCGGAGCGTCTCGGTTGGCCGTGTCGCGAGGTGCCAGTGACGCGGACGACGACAATTCGTGCAACGCGTCCGGGATCGACATGGCTGCACTCGGGTGTGGTCCAACTAGACTCGGAGGGTTGAATGAGCTCGCGTGGAACGTGGTCCGAGCCCCCCGATGCAGAAGAGACGGGCGCAAGAGTGATCGAAAAGCGCCGGCGATCCCCTCGTCTCCGACTCGACCAAGTCCTCTCTGGTCCTCTGCAGCTCTCTTTTGACCAGCCGAACCCCCGCTGGAGAGCCATGGCAGACTTGGCGATCGGAGTGAACGAGCTCGACTTTGCGTACGCGCAGCTGAACGGCGTCGAACCGCGCGCCGTCCTCGAAAAAGTCACGCTCAACTTGCCGAAAGGGTCGCGCTGCTTGCTCGTAGGCAGCAACGGAGCAGGTGCGCGCAGTCCTCTCCTCCTGACACCGATCGCAGTCGAAACTGACTCGGACCCTGCCTTTCCTCCCTCGCGTTTCTCGTGTTTCGACCCCACTTGCCAATGACGCAACCGACGCGCAAACTCCTTATAGGCAAATCGACCCTGTTGCAGATCCTCGCAGGTAAACGGCTCACGCGCAGTAACGCTCAAGTCCTCGGCCAGAACGTCTTCTTCCAGACACCGCCCGGAGTCACCTACCTCGGTCAGTCGGACTCTCGGCACCTCTCTCGCTCGCTTGCTGGGACCGTCCGTAGACCCTCGGACTGCCTCAAGCGTGTTCGTAAGCGTAGATTTCGACTGACCCGGCTCCTCTCGACTCGCAGGAACGGAATGGGCGGCGAACCCCGTCGTCCGAAGCGATCTCGAGGTCTCGCACTTCCTGTACGTCCAGGCTCCCTCGTCTTCCCTTGCGTCGACTTCCTGCTCGTCCTTGCTATCGTCGTGTGAGATTCGGCGCTAATGTGCTCGTCTGTCCGTGCAGTGACTCGATCGGAGGCTACCGCTACAAGGAGCGCCGCGACCGCCTGCTCGACATCCTGTACGTTCGCCAACTGAAGCCGCATCCTCTCTAGTCGCCGTCGCGCGCAAGAGCTGATCGTTGTACTTGGAGTCGTACAGCGACGTCGACCTGTCTTGGCACATGCACGAGGTCTCGGACGGCGAGCGGAGGCGAGTCCAGATCGTCAGTGGGTTGATGGCGCCGTGGGATGTCCTGTTGCTCGACGAGGTGCGTGCCAGGTCGCCAAGACTGCTGGTCTGCACAAGCCTGCGAGGTACAGCAGCTGACTGTAGAAGCGACTTGTTGCGGTCCGCACAGGTGACAGTCGACTTGGACGTCCTCGTCCGGTCGCGCCTGCTCGATTTCCTCGTCCAAGAGACGCGCGAACGGAACGCGACGATCCTCTACGCGACCCACATCTTTGACGGCCTCGACTCGTTCCCGACGCACCTGTGCCACTTGCAACTCGGGACGACGATCGCGCCTTCGCCGCTCGAGTGGCCGTTGAACCTCGAGCAAGCGGGAGCGCGCGAGGCGGTCCCGGAAGAGGTTAGGGCGAGGATGGACGACCCGAACAGGACGGGGAGCAAGCTGCTCGAAGTCGCGCTGCATTGGTTGGTCGAGGACAAGCAGAAGCGGATCGAGAAGGAGGTCAGGGAGGGCGGCAAGCAGAAGCGCGGCGCCCGCGGTCAGGGCGAGACGACCAACAGCGAAGACTTCTACAAAAAGTGCGTACCGAACGATGGATGTGGACTCGCGGAAACGCTCTGGGCTGACTCGGTATCGCGCGCAGGTACGACTATTCGGCGGGTCGATGAAGAGGCCCAACCCCGGATACCCTTTCCCATTCTCGCATACCCGATTCAACCTCGCATCGCCTTCCATGTAGCCCATTCACTTTGCACACGCGCATTCAACTCGCAGCCTTCCCTCTGTCTATACATTGAGGACTTCGCCCTTGCGTCACATCTGCCGCTCGAGCGCAGACGATCTACGCCAGACTGAGGCCGAGCTTCTTCCACCCTTCCTTGGCCGCGTCGACTCGGTCGAGCACCTCCTGCACTCTCCTGACGGCCTCCTTGCGCTCCTTCCTCGCCTCGGTGTACCCGCTCGGGATCTCGGTCGAGTCGAGCTTGAGCAAACCCTGCAGCAAGTTCTCGCTCAAGTAGAGCAGCATCCGTTTCGGCGGCGGCGGCGCGTCGGCGTCGGCCTGCGCGTCCGGACCCGCAGCGGCACGGCGCGCTTGTTCCTGCGCGAGCCACGCCTCGACTTGCTTGACTTGAGGTTCGAGTTCGTCGAGCTTGTGGACGGCGATCTGCCGGATCCGACTCTGAACCGTCTCTTCGCTGTCGACCTTGTCTTCTGTTGACGCCGCCGCCGCCGCCGCATCCGCGCCACCGGGAGCAGTCGCGACCGAACCGGAAGGCGAAGCGGCAGCCAGGTCTTGCAGATCCTTCCGACTCGACAAGTGGTCGTTGACGTGTCCCGAGACGGTCGCCGACCCGAGCATGACGAGCTTCTTGAGGCCCTTTTTGGTCGCGGTCGATTTGCGCCCCATGAGCGACCACGAGTCCCAAAAGCTGCGGCCCTTTTGGGATTCCGAGGCGTTCCCGGCGGACGGGTCCTCCTCGACGAGACCGTACGCCGACATCGGTAGGCTGTCGTCCTTGAGGACGGCTCCGGCGTAAATGAGCTTCTGATGAGAGGGCGGGACGCCCGTCATGTTGGAAAGCGTCGTGCGGAACTGCGAGAGCGGAGCCGACGGTTGCGGCAAAGGGACCCGGAGCCTGTTCGGTGAGCGAGGGTCAGCGCTGTTCCCGTTTTACAACCCTCGCAGCTGAAGACACACTTCTCGCGGCCCCACTGCACTTCGACCTCGCCGTGATCGCCGGCGGCACGGTCTTTCCGGTCGCCTCCCGCCGGCATCGTCCCGTTCGCGTTCGCTCCGGAGGATCCAAGTCCGTAGTCGTTCATCCTCGCGTCGAATTGGCGGATCTGTTCCTCGTACAGAGTCTGGTCGCGTAGTTGCGAGCGTGACGAGAGGAAGAGAGCAAAGACGACGGCGACGAGGCCGACGAGGTGGGGGGAGTAGGTGTCGGCGAGAGCGAGTGCTCTTGTTGGTAGCTCGTGCAAGCGTGGATCGACTACACAGGCAGTGCAGGTCAGCCGGACTATGCTTTCGCCCTCGATGACGACGTGCCGGACGCCGTTCACTGTGGCGTGAGGCCTCCGCTGGACAGCCAGACCGGAGCGGAAGAACTCACACTCACAAGTGAAACGTACGACGGCCTTGGCTACCGGGTTCTGACTGTCCTGGAGTGTTGCGAGCGAGTCGGTGAACGTCGTCCGAAGCGAACCAAAGTCGACCGGAACGCGCTCGACAGCTTGCGAGAGCGTTGCGCGGGCAGACGAGAGCAGAGACTCGGCCAGCGTGACGTTCAGTGCAAACGGATGAGCGCGAATCGAGCTCTATAGACGGTTCAGGGTCGACTCGAGCGATGGCCGGAGGAGAATTTCTTCCTGGCCTATTACAACCTGATTACAACCTCGTTTAATCCGGCCTAATCAGATCGCCTCGTCGTCTCATGTGGGCCCGAGACTGCCCTCAGAATACGCAGCTGTTTACGTGCTACAGATCGGCTCTAGAGACCTAGGCCATATCTGCGAGTCGAGTATACAAAATCGGCGCCGGAACGTGACGGAGTGTATGCGTTCGCGGTAATGATCAGGAACGATTAGGTCTTGCTAGTAATCGAGAGCTAGTTGTAATTACGGCGCGCGCGGTGCGGCGGTTGACTCAAGGCCGCTCCGCCTCCCGCGCACTTTTTCGGCCGCCGTCGACTTTGACGCTTCCTCTCACCGATTGCTTCCCCAAAGACTATAGCTACGAAAGCGCTCGAGCAACGAACCGTCACGAAGCCTCTGCTGTGACCCAATCTCCACCGCCTCTCTTGGTTCTCACCCTCTAGCACTTGCATGTGAGTCTTCGCCTTCTCAAACGGCCGTCACATCGCAAACTGCGCTGACCACGTCTCCATCCCCGCGTCACAGGAAGGTGAATTATCTCGGTCAAGAAACTCGCTTCGATTACGTGAGTGTCCGTTCCGGCAGCGCAAAGCGGCTGGGCGACCCGCTGACCTCGAAAAAATCCTTCTCTCCCCAATCTCGCTTATCTCGGAACTCGCGAAACAGCTCGAGTACTCTGCGCTCTCGTACTACCTCGCCGGCTACTAAGCACGCACGCACACCCTTATCAACCTCGAATCACACCATGTTCTCTCTCTTGAGCCGCCCCCTCCGCGCTTCGGCGACTTCCCCCCTCCTCCGGCGATCGCTCGCGACCGTCGTCAGCCCCAAGTCGACGAACCCGTTCAACCGCGATTTGCCGGCGACTCTCCACCTCAAGACGGGCGAGTCGTTCACCGGACGGTCGTTCGGCGCGCCCGTGTCGCGCTTCGGCGAATCCGTCTTTTCGACTTCGATCACGTCGTACACCGAATCCATGACGGACCCGTCGTACCGCTCCCAATTCCTCGTCTTCACGACTCCCCTCGTCGGCAACTACGGTGTTCCGGACAACCTGAACCCGGCGAACCACGAGCCGAACGGACCGCCCGTTATGCTCGAGTCGAACGGGATCCAGTGCGCCGGCGTTATTGTCGCCGACGTCGCCGAGAAGTACTCGCACTACCAGGCCGTCGAGTCGCTTCACGAGTGGTGCGACCGCCACGGCGTCCCCGGCATCACCGGCGTCGACACCCGCGCGATCACGACCCTCCTCCGGACGAACGGCTCGACTCTGTCGAAGCTGTCGGTCGGCGACGGCCACCTCGAGCGCCCGGCCGACAACGAGTACTGGAACCCGGCGACCGAGAACCTCGTCGACCAGGTCTCGACGCGCGAGGTCTACACGCTGAACCCGGACGGCGACGTCAAGATTGCCCTTCTCGACTTTGGCGCGAAGGCCAACATTCTCCGCTCGCTCGTCCGTCGCGGCGCCTCCGTCACGGTCTTCCCGTGGGACTTTGACATCAACACCGTCCGTGACCAGTTCGACGGTCTCTTCCTGTCGAACGGCCCGGGCGACCCGAAGCACTGCATGAAGGCGGTCGAGCACGTCCGCCAGTGCATCGACGAGTGGAACAAGCCGATCTTCGGCATCTGCATGGGCCACCAGATCATCGGTCTGGCGGCCGGCTACGACGCGTACCGCATGCGGTTCGGCAACCGTGGCCACAACCAGCCGGTCCTCGCTCTTGCCTCGACCGGAAACGTCAAGGCCGGTCGCGTTTACGTTACGTCGCAGAACCGTGAGTACCTCCCTTCTGCTTCTCGTGGGCTGTGCTCTCTCCGACGAACGTGTCGATGAGCGCGGAGCGTGGCCCTCGCACGCGCACCTTGTCGGTTGCCGTACCGGGGAGAGGAGGCGGGCTTTGGCGTTCTTTGGCCCCCACCTCTCGAAATTGACCACCTGCTTCTCTCCTGACTATAGACCAATACGCCCTCGAGCTGTGCGACCCGTCGCCGAAGGATTTCGAACCCATGTTCATTAACGCAAACGATGCGTCGGTAGAGGGCGTCAAATCTACCCTTCAGAGCGGGAAGCGAGTATGGGGAGTTCAGTTTCACCCGGAGTCAGCGGGTAAGCGATTGGAGCCTCTATGGTCTCGGTCCGACGTACGGAAGCGACCTGTTTTACTGACGATTTCGCGGATCCTCGCAGGTGGACCGCTCGACACCGTTTTCATGTTTAGCGACTTCGTCGCTGCCTGCCGTGGCACTGCAGGTTCGTGCTCTACTCTACGCTTTATGCTACCGATGCTGGAAGGGGTCACTGATGGACTCCGAGCAGGAGGCGCGAATGCGACCGCCGCGACGGGCGACATGGCCAAAGGCACGTTCAAGAAGACGGATTTCGAGGCGGGTCTCTAAGTGCAGCTTCTGATCACTGTTCATCTTTGAGCGTTGTACACCTTCCTACTTTTTGCTCTGCCTGCTCATATCTCGTCGAACCATGCTTGTACTTCCCTTCGACCTTCTCAACGTTTCCGGCCCCCTCCTCGCACCTGCAATCTAGACTCTCTCGTCTTTCACAATGCCCTCGACTATGAGATAGAGAAGACTTGCGAGAAAAGTATCGAGCTGCATGATCCCCCGAGGAGGATCGACGGGTTCGGTGTCGCGGCAGCGGTGTTTCACGTGCCTTGCCTCCAGACAACGTTCACCGAACGCGTGGTGACTAGAAGGTCGTTCGAAGGAGGTTCTGCGTTCTTTCGACCAGTGTTCCGTTCTTTACGTCCTAGTCGACAAGAAGGCGACCCTCACGCGAGATGACGGCAAGGGCCGCCGTTGCTGGGCCTCCGCTCGCCGTTTCGTCATCGTGCTCGAACCTTGGGCCCAACGGGTCTTGCGCGCACAGCTCTCGCGACTGCTTCGCCACGGCTTAGCGATCGGTCCGAAGCGATCCCCTCCGACTACTCAGTCGGGTCGCCCCTCTTCTATAGACTGTCTGTCGACATCGAAGGACAGCGTCATCTCGCGACTGCAGGCCGAAAAAGTGTCGGTTCGGCCTCAACGTACCGCCGTCGAATTCGGACCGTTGAGCGACCGCTCGTAATCGTCAGCGCACTCCCTCCCTATCAGCGACCACTCGAACAGCCCACTCGAGCCCAGTCTCAGCGATGCACCTTACGACACCGCGACGAGCTGCCGCTCTCGCAGCCGTCGCTCTCTCCGCGGCCGGCACCGCCTCTGCCGAAGCCAGGTTCTGTGCGTTCCTGTCCCCTGCGCGGTGGAAGACTACAGGAACTGACTGTAGTGCTCCCTCGGTGCCCGATCCGTACGGTCCGACAGACGCAGTAAGCCATACTTCCCCGGTTCACCGGTCCCGCCTGCCCAGTTCCGCCACCTTTGCATTTCGCCGCGAGCGCTCGTTGTTCCCCTTCAGTCCTGTCTACACAGAGTGCGCTGACGAGACCCGGTCTCGACTACTCACAGTCAAGCGTCTCTTACTGCTCCTCGTCAAGAGCAATCGAGGTCGACCGATTCCTCTTCGAGTACTTGCCCGACTTCAAGCCCTATGGAGCTTTCAAATTCGACATCTCGTGAGTCTTCGTGCTATCGGGTCGCTGTTGGACGGTCGGCAGAGCGCTGACGAGCGGCCCGATCAGAGCGGCATCCGTCGAAGCGAACCTCGACGCGAGCCTGAATTTTGAGCTGCAGGCGTACGGCTTGCATATCGTCAACACGACCATCGATCTGTGCTCGCTCGTTGCGGGTCTCTTGTGCCCGCTGCCACAGTATGACTTTGTCGGCAGCGCCACGATCCCACTTTCGCAGGCGATCGGAGGCGACATCAACTTGCCCGGCATCGCCTACTGGATCCCGAATCTCGACGCAACAGCAAACAGTGCGGCAAGGTCTGTTCCTTGACTCGCGAGCTGCGCGCTGACGAAGTGCCCACGTGAACAGTCCGCCTGATCCGAGTACAGGATGGCACCGAGGCGGCTTGCCTCAAGATCGACCTTTCGAACGGCAAAACCGTCCGCCACGCCTGGGTCAGCTGGATCCTCGGCGGCTTCGTCTTCCTCTGTCTCCTCCTCACCGCGCTCTGGTTCCTCGTCGGGACCCTCGCGTATCCTTCCGCTTCGCTCCTCGCTCCGGCTTCGCCACTCGCCGCGAACGCCGCCTGGGCCTCGCTCGGGCGACGAAAGGAGCGCCTGTTCCTGCTCTTCTCGCTGTACCAGTTCGTCGCGACGACTGGCCTCTTGTCCCTCGACTATCCGAACGTCTACCTTGCGTGGACCGGCAACTACGCCTGGGCCCTCGGCCTCATCCGCGAGAAGCCCATTGTCAACGCGATCGACCGGTTGCGCGCCCGTACAGGCGGAGACCTCGGTCGCATCGCCGGCTCGAGCGGCATCGTCGGCGGCACTCAAGCACTCCAGGGGATCTATGCGCAGTCGTACGTCGTCCCCGACGCTTCGCCGTTGGCTCAAGAAGTTGCGTCAAGCCTTCTCACAGCAGTCGGCAAGAGCTACGCGCTCACTCGCCCGGCGTCTCCCACGCTTGCTTCGCGATCACACGAGATCGCTTCGGGCCTTTTCGCAAAGCGGCAGCTCGACACCGTCTCGCAAGCGGCAGCGGTCCCGGTCCCGGTCGTCGGTCAACAAGAGACGGCATCGAGCTGGCTGCACCAGGGAATCCCTCACTGGATCCTCTCTCTCGATATTTCGCCGTACGACGCGTTCATGGTCGTCTTTATCAACTTTCTCTTCCTCTGCGCCATCGCGATCGCGCTCATCTTGCTCGGCGGCGCCTTCTGGGCCCTTCTTCGATCCACGAGTCGCCGGCGGGCCGCAAAGCGTCGTCGCGCCCTCGGTATCAGCAGGGGTGACGATGAGAAGCGCGGAGCCGGAGGCGTCTACGCAGGCGGCCGTTTCGGGCGCGCCCGGGGCGCATTCAGCAGCCCGTTCTGGACGGTCGTGCGCGCCAACACTTTGCGGCTGGTGAGTCGGTTCCTTTGGCACCCCATGCGTGCGCGAAAGTGCTAAGACCCTCTTTCCCTCTAGCTTTTGATCGCCTGGTACCCGCTCCTTCTCTTCTCCTTCTTCCAATGGACAATCGGCTCGTCCGATGTGAGCTGCTCTGCTTGCGTGTACCCGGAGAGACCACCCGCTGACTTTGACGCCGCAGTCTTACGCGCCTATCGTGCTCTCCGCCGTCACATTCGCCTGCATCGCCTTGGCGCTCCTCGCGCTGGCAATCCGGTTCATCGTCCTGGCGCGTCGGGCGTTCCGCCGGACCGACCCGTCCTACTCGTACGCTGAGGACGGAATGACCCCGGTCGGAGGCGAGAAGGCCGCCCCCATTGAATCGCCTTTCCGACCTGCGCCCGCAGTCATGCCGGTGACGCCAAACCCAGATCCGAAGCACGCCCTCAAGAAGGCCGAACGACGGGAAGTCGAGACGTATTCGGTCGGGACGTTCCTGAGCCGCGGCCTCGGCGCGTACAGCCCGTTCTGGAACGCGTATAAAGTGCGAAGTCGTCGCACGACGGCGAGCCGGCGCAACTGGTGGAAAGGCCGCGCTTGGTGGTTCGGCCTGCTCGACCTCGTCGTTGCACCTTTGGTCACGGCACTCTTTGTCGGCTTCGCCGTCTCGTCGGGCTGGGTGCAGAGCGTTGCCCTACTCGCGATCCAGGTCATCGTCTTCCTCGCGATTTGTATTTGGTCGCCGTTCGAGGACAAGAGCTCGAACTTTACGCACATCTTCTGGGCGGGTTGCCGCGTCGCCATCGCTGCGGCTCTGATCGTCCTCAACTCTAGCATCACTATCAGCGGCATCGCACGGTGAGTCTCGCGGTCGCAGGATTAGGAGCGACAACAGATCTGACACTTCCCGCTCACCCGCAGCGCCGTGATCGGATTCGTCCTGGCTGTCATCGAGATGGTTCTCGCCGTCCTCTTCGCCATCCTGCTCGTGATCGACCTCGTCCAGCTCATCGTTTTCTTCGTCCGCGGAGTCAAGGCGCGCCGGCAAGCTCGCCGAGGCACGGCTCCGGTCGCGGGTCACGCGGCAGCCGGCGGCGGCGGTCTTCCGCAGATGCAAGAGCGCACCGTCATGCCTCTCGGAGGCACCTCAGAAAACCGCCCAAGCCGAGGGTCCAGCAGCAGCGACACCCTCGCCAACTCGCCGAATCCGCAGGGGTACGGAGCTCACGACTTTGCCTCGGCTCCGCATGCGAAGATGACTTGATCTTGCTCTCCCGCTTGCTGTGCGAACCGCTAGCCATCGGTAAATTCACTGCATATAGCCCTCTTCTTCACCCTGCGCCCCCTTCAGGCGCTTCTGTATCCCGCAGGTCCAGCCTTGCATCTCGCCCTGTTGTACTGCACCCGCACCCTTGACACTCGCCACCGGCCTCGTCCTGCATCCACTCGCATCGAATGTCCTCGCATTTCGCCTCTGCCTCTTCTTAGAAACTTGTCGTAGTCCTCCTTGTCTTTGCTCGTCTCGTCCAGCTTCGACTGCGCGCAGTAAATATTCTCGCTGTTCATCTTCCTATGCGAGATATGCTTTCGCTGTGTCGGTGTAGTCCGTACGCTCATGAGCTATGCAGAAAACGCCGACGATGAAGCTTCTCTTGAGGATGAAGGCCAGTCGGTTCCCCCTGACTCCGGCGCGCGCCTTGGATTCAGCGCGCGGCCGACTTGTTTCCCTCGTTCAGTACCGCATCGGAGCTCACGACTGGCACCACGGAGGAGCGTCAAGGTAATTGCGACAGCTTGTTAGAGGTACTCGAGGTCGCCCTGAGCTGCTCGCACCCTTCTGCGAGGCTGTGCACTCGCGCAAACAATTTCGACAACTTCGCTGGAATCTGCACGGTCTCGTGACGACGCTATAGCCCGTACGGTCTTGTAAAGTACCGCACGTTGCTTGCACTAGTGTAACTCGCCATGCCTCGAGCACACGTACCGTAAGTCGTCGATTTCTCAGAGTCCGCTATTTTCTCTGGCCTCCTCCGAGGATGAGAGGGAACTTGCTCTTCCCTGCTCCCTTTGGTCGTCGTTGGCCTGAAGGTTGCCACATGCTTGCAGCATGGCACTGACGTACGTCTACACAGCGCCGGGTCCGCTGCGGCGAGCCAGGACGATTCGCTCGAAGTCCACCCAGCTACCCAGCATGCCGAGCAGATTCGAGTAGACGAGCGCGAAGCTTCCCCGCTGACGAGCCTCGACTCGGACGCGGGAGAAGAGGAAGCGTCGCTGTCCGAGTCTGAGGAGGAACCGGCCGCCGATTCGCAAGGCTTCTGGGAGGCCGAAGCCATTGTGCGTCTTCGGAGCTCATCAGCTTCCTCTCTCGCCTCCCCTGACGCCCGCGCGAGATGAACAGCTCGATGAGAACAAGACGAGCTTCCTGATTGCCTGGAAGGGGACCGACCCGCGCGGCAAAGCCTGGTCTCCGACCTGGGTGCGTCGGCGACTGCTCACAACGAGGATCCGTCCGTCCTCCAGCCTCCTGATTGCCGTGCCCTGCAGGAACCGAAATCGAATGCGAACGACGAGCTCGTCAGGTACTGGCGACAGCAGAGGCGTGACGCTCGCAAAGCCGGCAAGGCGGCCAAGAAGGAGCGCAAGGTCGAGGCCAAGTCTGTGAGGAAAGCAGTCAAGGCAGTGCAATCGGAGGCGGAAGCGGAAGGCGCTCGAAACAAGTCTAAAGAGGTGCGACCTTTTCATACCCTCGCTTCATCGACACTGTGGTTGATTCGAATCTTGCTCGGGCGCAGAAGTCTTCGCCAATCCGCAGCCGGAAGCGAAGCGTCGAAATCGCTGTCGAGATTCCGCCGCCTCGACCGTCGGCGAAGCGGAAGATGGTGATACCGTCGTCCCCAGAAGGGACGGCGTCGCCGGCCGCACGTCCACCAAAGCCAGCCGAGGAGCCCGCTCCTCCGGCCCGCGATGGCTCCCCGGTTCGCAAGAAGAAGCGAGTCACCTTCGATTTGGCGCTTTCTTCAGACGGCGAAGAACACGAGCAACCCATCGTTCGCGCAGAGCCCGCAAAGGCTGTGAACGTGCGCAAGGTGGAGATTCCGATCCAGGTCAAAGCGCCGCTTCGCGCCGACGAGCCAGAGGCGGAACAGCTCGTCCAGTCGTCCGGCTCCAGCAGCACGTCGTCAGGCGCCACGGTCATTCCCGACTCGCAGGCTATACCTGCCGAGCCTGCCGTATCAAAGGCAACAGGGCACGCCCGACCGGCCGAACCCGAACATCTGCGTTACGATCTTCAAGGCCCGGCGCATTCGCCCGCAACGAGCCAATCGGACCTCGAATCGGTCCACGCCCACGATGACGATGTTCCTGTATTTGACCCTCTACGCCGCGACGACGACGAAGATCGCGACTCGTCCGCCGAGCCGGAACAGCAACGGAGGATGCGTCCGGTCCCGGTCCCCGCCGCAGCCATGTTCGGTATCTTCAACCGGCCGGCCTTGCAGTCCTCTCAACTCGACCCGATTGAAGACCCGGACTCGTCTCCGCAGCGACCAGGCGTTGGTCGCCAGCTCTCGGAGCAACGCAATAGCCCGCGGGCCGCGCCGGTGAAGGGACGGCTCGAGCTCGTCGTTCAGGACGACGACAGCCCCGCTTCATCTTTCGAAGCCGAAGTTCAGTCCACCGCGGCTGCGTCGTACGTCACGCTGCCCCTGTCCCAGCCTGACGAGGCAGACCTCGCGCGTTCGATCCTTTTCGCCCGGTCGATTTCGTCGAGGAGCGGCTCGAGGGCGTCGGCGTCCCCGTCGCAGGCGAAACGGCCGCGCACCTTCTCGGCTCCAATCCAACACGACGAGTTTTCGGGCGAGGGAGTAGTCGCTTTTGCTGCGACTCGGGCGACACCTTCACCTTCGCCTTCACCGCGTCTGGACGACCGCCTCGATCTCGCCGCGGTCGAGGCCGACTTCGAAGATCTCGGCGAGTTCGCTGAGCGGTTCTTCGACGAGATCTTCGACTTCACGGGCGGGGCAGGCGCGAGCCAGGCGCGCAGCGGGGCGGGCACGGCCGGGGAGGCGCGCGATGCGGGCGAACAGCAGCCCGCCTCGAACGGTGGCCACTCTGGCTCGCAATCCTCCGCTTCGCAAGGTACGGCGGCCAGCCAGGGGTACGGGTATTCGAATGCAGGGCCCGCGTACGCTGGAGATGGCGTCGGTCCGAGTGCGTTCGCAGCGAGCAGGTCCGCCGGCGATTTCAGCCAGCAAAACTTCCCGGGCGGACCGTACTCGCAGCCTCCGTACTGGCCCGGCGCGGCAGCCACGGCGGCACCATCTGCGAAACGGCCGTTCGAGGACGAAATCGCGAACGACGGCAAAAAGCCTAGAGTCGAAATGCCTGGAGCAGCCACCTACGCGTCTACGCCCTTTGACGCCATCCTCAATCAGCCGTCTGCACCGCCTATGGGGGCGCAGTCGAGCGCGTCCGTCTACACTCAGCCTGCCAGCTTTGGCGTGCCGTACGGGTCGAACCCCTCGCAGGCTCAGACGCGCGTTCCCTCGGTTGGCCTGAGCCAGGCGGCGCCTGTCGCGCTCACGTCTCCATCTCTCGCTCGGGTACAAAGCGCCGAGCCCTTCGTCATTCCCAAGCCCGGCAAGCTGGCGGCCGGCGAGGTTAGCCCGTCGCTCGCGCGGCAGCTCAGCGGATTCCGGTCCCCGTCTCCTCTGCCGCCTCCCGCAGCACCTGCTCCTCCACACGGCCCGCCCTATGTCGGTCAAACCGTTTCGCGCATCGGTTCCCCGGCACCCGCAGGTGCTCAAGTCGAGAACCTCGTGTCTCTCGTCCGGGCGTCGCCCTCAATTTCTGCAACAGACGGAACGAAGGAGGAGATCGAGCGCTTCCTGCGGGACCCGCAAGGCTACGCGAGTGAGTTGCTGTCGAGTTCGACTTCCTTTCGAGAAGCGTGAGCTCACCCTGTCTCGCATGCAGGCACGCCTTCTGCGCCTCTTCTCGTCACCGAGTTCTGGGCGTTCGAGCTGCGGAGACACGTCGTCGACGGCGTAGAGAAGGTTGACTTCATCATCATCCGGTCGCGCGAAGGCACCTTCCAGCTGAAGCGGGCGTCGGCGGATAAGGTACCGATCGAGTTTGCCCGCTCGCTGTCCCAAGTGACCAGTCGGGCTCGGGGCATGACGCCGCTGGTCGAGGCCGCGCCTAATCTTGCGACATTCTCGCCGTCCGCGGCCGCGACCTCCGCGACCGTGCAACCGGCCGTCTCACAAATGGTGCGCCGTTGTCGAAGGGTCTCCGAGTGCCTGGCCCCCCCGTACTGACATGCCCGAACACGCCTTGTGGCAGACACGAGAGCAACTTGAGCTCGAGGTCGAACAGTTGCGCAAGCAGAGCAAGTCGACGGAGGTCGAGCTTTCAACCCTGCGACCGCTCACGGCTGAGGTAGCCCAGCTCCGGAACGAAGTCCAGACCCTGACGAAGCAGAACAAGTCGCTCGTCTCGTCGCGCGAGTCGGCGCAGTCAGACCTCTCGTACATGCAGGCGCAGTACCAGGCGGCGTCTCAGGCAGCGGTCGAACGCGCGAGCGAGTGCCGCATTGCCGAAACCGAGACGGCCCGCCTCAAGGGCTTGCTCGAGGCCGGGATCCAACAGAAGGAGGCGGTCTACAAGAGCGAGATCAAAGCGGTCAGGAGCATGTACGCGCGCATGCAGAAGCAGATGGCCCTTTACAAGGCAGAGTCGCGTCGCATGCAGGAGGCGCAGGTGCGCGAGAAGGCCGCCAAGTGGGACGACCACGTCGCGACGCTCAAGCTCGAATCTGCCAAGGCCGCTCGTCGGGAAGCTGGGCGACCTGCGGAAGACTCGGATGACGACGATGCAGGCGACGTCCCGGCAGCCACGTACAGCCAACCCGAGCCGAGCACGATCGTCTCGACTCACGACCCAACCGCCTCGTCGCCGTCGCAGTTGCCCTCTCACGTACCGGCCGCTTCGCTCGGACTCGGAGACCTCGAGCCGGACGTCCTGCAGCCGAACCAACCTCTGCTTGCGGTCAACTCGGCAGCAGTCTCGCACGCGACTTTGAACCTCGACGACCTTCTCGTCGACGACGCCGGTGCCGCTCTAGGTCCTCAACAGTACCGCTGCGAATGGCGTGTGGGACCGAGCGACACGCAGGCCGAGACGTGCGGCGAGGCGAAGGACTCGAAGACCCAGCTGCGGGAGCACGTTCTCCGGGATCACGTACAGGATTGAGGCGCGCCAGGTCGGGAATCGCGGAACGGACATTGCTCAGAGAGCCTTTTATGCAATCCTCGTGTGTGTAGGTCTCGAACGCGCTGTTGTTGTTCGCTCGCACGTGCCGCGAAAGAACGCGATCGAGTCCGGCAAAGAGCCCGAAGTCGCCGCCGCTTTCTCTGCGGCTGCCACACTTATGGACAGTTTCTCGGCGAGTGACAGCTTGCGGGCATTGTGCGCGCCCTTGTGCTGCTGTCTGCGCGGCAGCGTCGCGCTCTCGCCTTCGACAGATCCGCTCGCGCATTTCGACGAGTCGGCCGAACAACACGCTCAGGACGCGCGTCTATGGCCTCGAAACGAGACTAGCAATGAGCTCGATGGTACACTTTACAGCACTGAGTACGAGGCGCGCATCGCCAGCGCAAATGGAGGATTGCAGGCTCCGCAAGACTCGACTCCTCAGGCGGGCGGACGATTCCCTCGCTCGCGCCAACGACGGCGAGGCGGCGATATTAGCGGCGGCGGAACAGACGACGGCTCCGGCTTAACGAGGTGGACGCTCTTCAGGAGCTGGCTCCGAGGCGGAAACCAGGTGGAAGGCGCGATCCGGCTCGGCGAAGCAGAGGACGAAGGCGACTTTGTCGCGCGGACAAACGAGTCGTCCCCGAACCGGCTCTTCGGATACGCCTACGGGGACGAGGATGCCGCGCCGATCGCTCTCGATGATGTCGCGCTTCCGCCTGCGCCTCCCCACCGAGCAGGGCCCGTACCAGGCGCACTCGCACCTCCTCCGCCCTCCTCCTCGGACCTTACCTCGTCCGACGACAGGTCGAACCTCGACGGCGAGGAAGCCGCTCAGAAGGAAGAACGGCGCCGGCGGAGAAGACTGCGTCGCAGAGCTCGAGAACTCGGGCTTTCCGTCGAGGACTACGAGGCTAGAATCGGTGCGGGTTGGATCGACGAGACGCAAGCGGAGACGGCTGGGTCCCATCTCGCTGCAGCGCCATCACAGCCTTCGACGTCTTCGTCTCGTCGCTCGCACCGGTCAGCTCCCGATCTCGACGATTCGGGCGCTCCAGGCTCGGGGCTTGCGCCAGAAATTTCCGCAACGAGTCAGTCCGCTTAGAAGAACGAAAGGTCCTCTGTTGTCTTCTACTGACGCTTCTGCTCGTCCTCAGCGCTCGACCTGCCCCCGCAATCCCGGTCCTCGTCGTCCGGCGAGCGACGAAGCCACAGCTCCAATCAGTCCGTTTCATCGCATGCCACCACCACATCCTCGTCGTCGTCTTCCAGGCGTCGAAGTCGCAAACATGAAGAGCAGACCAGTTATGCAGCTCCGCGCTCCCCTCTAGAAGGTCCGACCGGCGAGTACTACGAAGACGAGCATGGACAGCTCCGCGAGCGCACCGAGGCGACGGGCAGTCGGTACGACCACATCGGCGTCTTGCCTGGAAATCTGCCGGAGCAGTAGCAGATCCTTTCGTCTGAAACACGTTCGGGAGAACTCTCTGGATACAGGGCCACAAGCGTGATTTGCAAGAGAGAGGGAATGCAAGAGTACGCAAGCTTCAGGCTCGCTTGCGCTTGTCCTCGTGACGAGCGTTGTCATCGGCACCGCGCGAACGCTTCGCGGGTCCACCGTTCGGCATCGCCGGCTTCTGCGGCAAGCTCAGGCGCGAGAGAAGCGACGCGCCGCCGGCCGATGGAGTCTGTTCCGGGATCGCCAAGCGAGTCGATCAGCTTCATCATCCACGAGAGTGCAGCCACGAGAGTAAACTCACGTCTGCCTTCTTGTTCGAGCCGGAAGTGTCTTGAGATCCGGTCGGTCTCGGCGACTGGCCCCCCTTCTCCTCGTTGGCGTTACCGTTTCGAGCACCTCGTCTCCGTCCCCGCCGTGCGCCGCCTCCACCACTCGTACTGGCCTCGTTCGGAGCCGGCGCGACACGATCACCAAGCTTTGCAGGAGGAGGAGGCAATGACGTCGGAGCGGGCGCAGCTGGTTCGGGTGCTGCTGGTTCGGGCGCAACTCGGTCGGGCGCCGGAAGCGCAGGACCGGCCGAACGAATCAGGAGTGTCGGCGGACCCGAAACGTTCACGTCTTCGTCCGGATCACGATACTTGCCGCGGAAATGTGCCGGGCACTTGTCGGGGACGCCGTAGCCGTTTTCGAACGGGCCCCTGCGACGCGGAGGCGATGGCGAACGGGCGCCTCGGATCCGCATGTGAATCGGCGGCGGCAAATCGGGCGACCTCGAACGGCGGTAGCCGCCTGATGGTCCTCCCAGAGGAGGCGGGCTCGGGTTGCGCACCCGGGGCGGGTACATGCTGCCCCCAGGCGGAGGACCCGGGCTATACGCACGGCGAGGAGGGCTGTCGTAAGGGCGGCGGTACGGTCCAGGAGACGGCGACCGACCTCCACGGCGCGCAAAGGGCGGAGGTGAGGGCGAGAGGCGCCGCATACGCGGAGGCGGGCTCGGCGACCGGCCGCGCGGCGCGTACCGGTTGTTCCCCGGCGGACTGAGAGGTCGGCGGTCACCATATCGAGGTGGGCTGAGCGGACGTCGCCCGCTCGCGTTCGTCGAGATAGGCGGCGGCGGAGAACGCGAGCGGGGTCGCCCTCGTCCTGCACGCGACGCGTACGCATCGGCAGCAGCCCGTTCGCGCGCAACCCGCTCGTCCTCGATCGCCTTCTTGCGGTCCTGCTCCTTCCGCGCCTCGTCCTCCTCGAGCTGCCTCTTCCTCCGCTCCGCCTCCCTCGAGCGCTCACGCTCCTTCTCCGCCTCTTCTGCCCGACGATGCCGTTCCGCTTCCTCCTCGGCTCGACGCTTCCGCTCCACCTCTTCTTCCTCAGCGCGCCGCCTCCGCTCTGCATCCTCCTCCGCTCGTCGTCGCCGATCCTCCTCTTCACGCGCGGCGCGCTCCTTGTCCCGACGCCGATCCTCCTCAGCTTCCCGGTCCGCCTTTTCCTTCGCAATCCGGGCCCGGTCGCCCCACCCACCTCCGGCAGCTCCGACCGGCATCGCATTCGCGCCCTTTGCCGAAACGGGAGGCGGCCTCGGAGCTGAAACCGAGGCGGCGAACCGGTCGTTGCCGCCACGGTCGCGAGCGGGTTCGGGTCCACGTCCGTACCCAGGCGGCGGCGCGAATCGGTCACCGACCATGGCGGGCGGAGGACCCAGATTGGTTTTGCTCCCCGGCGCTCCTCGACTACCGCGGCGCCTTCCCCCACCTTCTCCTCCTCTGCTGCCGTCGTCGCGCGCAAACTTGTCGTCGACCAGCAAGTGCGGCGGAACGTCCTTCTGAGCGGCTGCGGTCGAAGCCGAAGGGCTCCCCGCTGCACCAATCAACGCCGGGCCCGGTCCGGGCGCCCTCCCTTCGACCATCGCCAACCGCGCGAGCCGTTGCTGCTCTAGCCGTTCAGCCGGCGTCAGGCCCGAAGCGCTGCTCGTCGCGCTCGTCGTCGATTGGGCTCTCGTCTCCCGATCGCGAGCCGCCGTTGTCGTCGACGTAGAGGGACGATCCTCGGGACGTCGGTCCGTCGAAGCTGAAGAAGCCGCGACAGGACTCTTCGCAGCAGCAGCAGCAGCCGGCTCGTCTCGAGCGCTGCTGCTACTACCGCGAACGCGATCGCGGCTGTAGCCATTGTCGCGAACGGGCGAGAGCGGACGGCGGTCAGTCCTGCTGGATGAGCCGCGGGGCGCCCACCGGTCGTCGACTGCCGGGCTGGGCGGAACGTCTTTTGAGCGTGGAGGAGATGCGGGAGGTGCATCCCTGTCCCGCAGCGGTTGTGTCAGTCGTCGACATCGCCGGGAGAAGAAAGACCTCGAGCCAACTCACCTCGCGCTGGTAGACTTTGACTGCGCCTCTGGTCGCCGGCTGCCCCACCTGTCGTTCAACGCGCGTTCGGTAGTTCCCGATGCAGCAGCAGCAGCAGCCACAGCCGCAACCTCCTTCTCCTTCCCGCCCTCGGTCGGGCTCTGCGCCGAAGTCGACGTCGCCTTCCTCGGCGCGACGGGGATCGAGTTCGCATCCGTCATGGCCGCTCCACCGCTCGCGCGACTCCGCCCGCCGCGACTCCGCCTCGACGTACTCGGAGGGGCAAACGTCGGTCCGTTCGGAGAGTAGGGAGGCGCAGCCTGCGCGGTCGTCGAGGCGGGAGCAGCACTCGATGCCGAGGTGTTCGAAGCTGAGGCGTACCGAGTCGATTCGTCGCGAGCTGCGTATCGGTCCGTGGCGAAGCGTTCGCGCTCACGTTCGCGCTCGCGTTCTCTTTCGCGTTCCCGTTCCCGTTCCCGTTCCCGTTCCCGTTCGCGCTCACGTTCGCGCTCACGTTCGCGCTCACGTTCGGGTTCGCGAGCATCGTTGCGCGGACCATCGCGCGAGTGGGGTCGAGCGCTCGTCGAAGAATGTTCAGTCGTCTTTTCGCGAGAGCCTGAATGGGCAGGAAGCGAGCAGGAGCATGCGAGCGAGCGTCAGTGCCTAGAGGACGCGCGAGAAGATTCCGATCGTCAGCAGAAGCCACTTACTGTTCTGGCGTGCTGAAGCCGGTTCTTCGCGCTCGCGCTCGCGTTCGCGAGGGATTGCGCGCGAGCTCGACGTGTCTGATTCGATAACACGAGCGCGGTCGGACCGGTTCGCCGAAGCCGAGGTCGTGGCCGGTGCCGAAGTCGAGGTCGGGGCGGGATCTGCTCGGGACGCGCAAGAGAGGCGAAAGGAAGGGGAAAGGAAAGGACGAGGTGGAGACGCAGGCAGGGTGGTGAGTTCAGGGTCGTCCCTCGGGAGTGTTTGCGCGGATTTGCTCGTTTCCGTCGAAGTAAGAAGACGCGCGGATGCCCGTCGGCACTATGACGAGCGGCGCGCAGGTCCTTCAAGGGACGACGAGGTTTAGGTGCTCGAACGCGCCGCTCGGCTCGGGCGCTCGAGCGAGAGAGCGCACGGTCGCGGGACAAGCATGGGCACCCGCGCTGTCATGCGATCACCCGCGCATATCTCGTACACGCGCGGTAGAGGCACAGGCACGGCGGCGGATGCTGCGATGAACCCGCCATGCGAGTGCGAGGCCGTCCGACGACGGGGTCTGGGTGCGCTTCCACCACGGTCTCGTAGAGTGAGACTCACCAATCGTCGTCGTCGTCGTCGCAGTAGACGCCGCTGCAGGAGGTGCAGCTGGCGGCAGTTGCGCGCGAGCAGCTGGAGCGACGGGTGGTTCCGGCAGACTGGCAGCCAGAGTCCCGTTCGGACCGGGTGCGGGTCCTGTCGGGATGTCCCACTCTGAGGTGTTGAGGAGCGTGTTCCTGTAGTAGATGCGCTGGGTCGACTTGCTGACCCTCGAGACCCACCCGGGCGGCAACGGTTGCCCGTTCTCGTCGAGTTTGTCGTCGTGCGCCGGTGTCGCTGCTGCCGTCGTCGTCGTCACAGGTGCAGGCTGCATGGCTGGAGGTGCAGGAGCAGGGGCAGGAGCGGAAGCAGTTGCGGCGAGAAGAGGAGGAGGAGGAGGAGCGGCGGTTGCGGTCAACGGCGCCAACTCGTCTTCGCCAAAGTCGAGTTCGTCGTCCATTGTGGCCGTGAGTGGATCGCCCAGTGGAGCGAGGCGAAGAGAAAGGGAGAGAGAGAGCCAAGGCAGCAGAGTGAAGTTGGCTCGGTGTGCTTCTCCCGCTCGTCTCATACACCGTTCCCTCAGCCCTGTTGGGACCTTCACTCGTTGCTCACTTGTCAAGGACTGCGTGCACTGCACGAACGCGCCCCTCGTCTCGCTCGCTGCTCCCGCCGGAACTTGGAAACTGCGCGCGCTGTGTCGGCACCACCTCAACTCTCGCCCCGCGGCTCCTTTCTCCTCCTCTAGCCTGCCCTGCCCACTCGCTGCAAATCACAAAGAGACCATGCTACCGACATCTAGAGGCGGTCGACCTCAGAACGGGCGAGTCTCACTCACGCCCCACGACGACTCGACTCGCGTGCACGGCTGACCCCCCGGACCTCGACAACTCGCACAGCGGCTACAGCGGCAGGTTAACCTCGAACGGCAACTCCTACAGCGCATTAGGAACAGGCTCAAATACGGGGGCAGGGACAACAGCGGGAGGAACGGGAGGAGGCGGGTTCAAGACGTGGTCGAGGCGACTCAGCCGGTGGCCGCAACTCGACTTTGAACTCGCAGTCTGGCAAATGGGCTACCTCTGCATCGCACCCAGAAGAGTGTACGTTCCCCCCTCTCCACTCTGCGCGGGCTCTACCGAGACCATTCCTCGCTCATTCAGCCGACGTGCAGATACCGGAATGTGTACTACCACAAACGTGAGGAGTCTCTGCTCGGAGCTCGCATGATCTGCGCGCATGACTCACAATCTCCACCCGACGCGCAGAAACGAAAAACACCTGGGCGCGAGATGACCCAGCCATGCTCCTCCTCATCACCCTCTGCCTCGTCGGTGCGGCATCGTCTCGCGCTTCCCGCACCTCTTGTGCGCTGCTTCTGACTCGGTCCAGTGCGCTCCTCGCAGTCGCCGCGGTACTCTGGTCGGCCATGTACGCCCATTACGGCATCGTCGGGACCTTGGAGACGATCCTCTCGTTCGTCCTCGTCCACTTTTTCCTCGCCGGACTCGTCATCTCGACCTCTTTATGGTGCGTGCCGCTTCGGCTTTGGTTGTCCTCCTTCGCTACATAATCGAGAGGCGATTTCACCAAGCCCATACCGGAATGCAGGGCCTTGTCGAACCGGTTCTTGCGGCATGCGACGCACGTCCACGCGACGGATCAAAAAGTCGAGTGGTGCGCCCTGCGCCCTATCTCTTTCTGAGTCTCGCAACTTGTCTCGCTGACGCCAAGCAAACATTCCCGCGCCTCGCTCGCTTCCCATCCGGCTCGCCCGCCCCCGTTCTCGTGCCCGGCTTGGATTCCGGTCATCGGCAGGCCGTACGCGTTCGACATCCACGCCAACTCGTTCTTCCCCTTCTTCCTCCAACTCTACGTCGCCCAGCTGTTGCTCGCGCCGGTCGTCACGAGGTCAAACTGGGTCTGCTTGTGGGTCGGGAACACGCTGTACCTCTCGGCAGTGAGTCGGGTCGCGCTTTTCCTTCTTCTGGTTTCTCATTCCGCGGGTACTTGGGTGGCGATATCGGAATCCTCGTGATTGGAGAAGGATGTCGTTCTGCTGTGCTGTTTGTCGTCGCTGCCGCCGTTTTTGTCCGGGCTGACTGAATCGCTCGCCTCGCGCAGTTCACGCAATATGCCTACGTGACCTGTACGTCTCGACGCCCTTTGCGCTTCCGAGAGCCAGAACAGAGCTGACAAATCCTCTCCTCCTCGCTCCCTTTTTCCGATCGCGCGTACCTGCTTCTCCCCTCCTCCAACCGCCGGTACACGTCGACAACGATTTCCACTCCGGTCGCGGGAAAAACTGTGCACAGACCTCGGCTACAACGCGCTCCCGTTCCTGATCCGGTCCGAACTCCTCCTGTTCCCCGTCGCCATCTTTGCCGCGTTCTACATCGTCTCGTTGCTCGGGTTCAACATCTCGCACGTCGTCCTCGAAGGCATCTTTGGGCGATGAAGTCCAGGGTCCTCTCTCTCCCTCTCTCTCTCTCTCGGCCGCCGCGTGAGTGCCAGGGAGGGATTCTGGCGAGAGTGGAACCTGGGTAGATGCAGGGAGGGGATGGATCTTGTAAGAAAAGGCGTTCTCGAGATGAGCTTGGCAGAGGCTGCGCTGCACTTTGAGAAGCTATAGCTTCAGGGATCGGCTAGGAACTCGCTGGTTCCCTCCTCGAGCTGATTCAGCGCTTACGACTCGCTGCCTTAGGCTTCGTTTGTGATACGGAGAATAGCTGCAGAGACCTCCTTGACATCCTCGGGCCCCGCTCGCCCTCGGTAGCGGATGCACCTTGCCTCTCGCGACAGGCTGTACCGCCGCCAAATCGCCTTTTCTCAGGCCACTCACTCGCCGAGGCAAGGAGTCCGGTCGTCTATCGACTGGGACTAGGGTCGGGTAGAGTGAAATGCGCGTGGTGGAAAAACAGCCGCCAAGCGAGCCGCAGCAGCTCGATCCGACCTTCTTCCCGGTGCTCGGGGCGCGACTTTCGCAACGCCGTTCTGGCAGCTGTGACGAGTCGCCGCTTTGGACAGCAGCTGCAGCTATCGCCTGCGACGTATGTGCGAGCAGTCCCGCCAAACTCGTGGAGCGGATCTAACCCGGTTGACGAGGACTTGAGCCTTCTCACGTCGTATCCTTGCACAGCTTCGCGACGCAAGATCCGAATACAGGGCATACCAAATACGCTACATTTTGCCCACGATAGGAAGCCGCTCATCGCCCTTGTCGGAAGTCCCGAGCGTGCCGTTGCCTCTTGGCTCGGCGCTCTCGGCGTCGCCGGTCCAGAGCCAGCGACTCCACCGAGCCTTCGCCCGTGATAGCTCGCTTCTGGAGCTTTGCGGCGCTCGGGATTGTGGAAGTGTTTGCTACGGGATGGTGCTTTGGGTTCCAAATGACTTTTGGGTTCCGGACGACGTAGGGCGGGAATGACGGGGACGAGGTGTTCGGATCCGGCGCCGACGAGCTCGACGTCACGGACGAGGGAAGCGCACTTGAGAGTGGAATCGACGCTGCTGTCGTAGCCTGCGGTCGGCCGACGACACCCTGTCTGGAAGATGATGCCGAAGGTGAAGCAGTGAGCGTGGGGCTCGTTGAACTGGAGGTAGCTGAGCTTGGCGAAAGCGTTTTTGCTACCGTAGTCGTCGGGACGGACGAGGCGGTCGCCTCATCGGCGGTTGACGACGACCAGAGGATAGTCGAGCGGGAGGAGGTGGGTGCGGTGGTCGAGCTGCTGGACACTGCAGTGCTCGACGAACTCGGCGGGAGTGTAGGCAATTCTACAGGACACATTGCTGTCAGCTCGAAAATACCGAGCGAGACCTGGCGGATCCGGCTCCGAGTGCTCACCGAATATGTCGTTTTGAGCGCCAGCCGTTCCGAAAGACCACGAGGCATGGTAGCCTGCCCGATCATCGTTGCCGATCCAAGGGACGTTCGAAGGCGAGTTGTACGCGTAGATGGGGCGCTTCGAGCCTTTCGTACAGGAGATCGGATCGTCCTTGCAGAAGACCGGATCTTGAGGTGCAGCGATGGCGGTGGCGTCGGCAGGCGATCCGGTCACCGTGCAGTCGAACGCGGTCATGTAGAAGTTTGCTGTCCCGTTGTTCGCGAGCCAAAACCAGCCGCAGATGCACTTCTCGCCCGTACAGGCTGGCATTCGAGCCGGTACTTCGAAATCCGTCATCTTTTGCTGGACGCATTCGTGCTGGACACTGAAGATTGCGAGGTTGTCCATAGTGACCTTGCTGATATCGTCGACGTCGGCTATGGCGAGTGCGCAACCGGAGACGAGGTTGTGATCGATAATCTTGCTTTCTGGGTCGCCAGCCTGCGTGCAAAAGACGGTCAGCAAGGCTGCATCGGCCCGAATCGGCTACGTGGACTGTGAAGTCGATCCAGAGAGCCGACGGACGTGGTACGGTCCTGCATTTGATCCAGGACATGCGTCTAGCTCGCTTCCCGGGACCGAAGTCGCGTAGCCGTACGAAGTGAAAGCGTAGTGACACTGAATACAACAGTCAGCTTCCGCCGGCATTCTGCGCAGCTTCTCAGAGAGACGAGAAAGGCACGTGAACGGCTTTCCGACGTACCGCAATCTCAAAGGTGATGCTGCCGCCGGCCGGAAGCTCCATCACGGCCCCGTCCTGAGGTGGAAGTGCCCGCGCTTCCGGACCTCGGAACCACCATTCGTCCTGCGTTGCTAGGCCAGGACCTATGGGATTCATCGGCGGACCGGCATCGTATGCCCAATCAGGCCCGACGCCGTACATCGACGGATGCCTGCGCTGATACTTGATGAGCACGAAAGATCAACAACGTAGATGCCGCTCCGGAATCGGCTGACCATATGCTCATATGAGCGGATACCGTGCTCAACAAGCAGCATAGCAGCAGCAGTGACGTGGGCAACGTCGCAGTGAACATTGCGAGCGGGGAGCGCAGAAGGTGCGGAAGGAAACGAGCGCCTTGGAGAAAGCCATTCGAAGGCGAAAGACATCGCTCAGATGCCCAGCACAGCTATGCGATCGAGTGAGAAGCAGAGCGGAAGCTTCGGTCAGGGCGGAGACAAAGCAGAGAGGCCGATCTTGCTGAATCGGCATAGAGACTGACGGCTTTGTCCCCGATCAAGCAGGCCGTCTCGCCGTCAAACACGTGCAAGTCAGGACCGATCGGCAGTCTTGCGCATGTCTCACGCGAGTTAGAGACGAGCAAAGTAGCATGGGGCTGCGCTCGTGCAGATGGCTTTGGAGGGGTGCATTTTTTGAGCGAGATGGCTGGTTCAGCAGACCACGTCGTCATCCTTGTGACACGGCTCGAGGATCCCTCCTGTCCTCGAAGAACACAGCAACAGAGAGCAACTTTCGTCAACCAGCTTCCGTTGTCTTGTGCAGTGCGCCAGGACGTCCCAAAGAATGGATTTGAGAAGGTCACACTTTGCAGCAGTTCGTCGTGTTCGCAAAAAGCCTATATACAGTCGTACGATGTGTAGTCCTTTCAGACAGTCTTCTCCTTGGTGCCAGAAGTCGCGGCGTTCGCCTGGGTCTTCGGGTCGACGTTGTCCTTCGCGCCTGCACCGGCAGCGCCGCCGGGAGGCGCGTCCTTCTTGTCTGCGATGGGCTTGTCGAACGCCGTCTCCTCGTGCTCGGCGTCGTATGCCTGCTTGCGCTCGGCGAGAATACCGGCCTTGCGCTCCTCGCCCTGCTGAACGAGCTCGGGCTTGTGGAAGAGCTGGTCACGGGGAAGCGTGTCAGCTCGCGGTGCGGCCGAACGCGAGCGATTCGCGCGCCATAGCTTACCTTGCCCTTGATCTTCTCCTCGGTACCCTTGAGCTGGTCAGCGATTCCGCTGTTGCCAGCGTACGACGGACCGTAGCCGACTTTGCCAGCGTGGGCCTGCAGGACAAAAGCAATTCTGCGTCAACGAACCGCCGTCTTTCGGGGCGCACTCGCCAGCTACTCACGTTGACGGGGATGTCATCGTCAGCGGCGGCGGCAGGAGCGGCAGCGCCTTCTTCGGAGACCGGCTCCTTGCGCTCGACGTCGCGCTTGCTTTCTGTCCGTTCCGGCGCGGCCGCGACGTGCGTCTCGACCTTCTCGGTGCCGGTCGTCCTCGGCTCAGTTGTAGTGGTGGAAGCAGGGGTGGTCGCAGCCGGGGTCGCGCCAGTCCGCTCGACCTCGACCTTGCCCGGGCCGTGGAGCGAGTCGATGGGGTGCTGCTGCTCCGCGACGCCAGTCTGTGCAGCGGAGGCAGTGGGGGTAGGAGCAGACATGATCTTCAAGTCTGTAGAGTGTTGAAACGTGTAGAAAGGAACGAAGGGAAGACCTAAAACGGGAGCACGACCGCCTCCGCGACGAATACGAGCAGCGTCATCGACTGTCGGCCGACACGTCACTTGCGGAGACGGCAGCCGCCGGGCCGGCTCAGCTGGAAAGAAAAGCTTATCTGGCACGCGCCATACAGTCCGTATTCGAGGAGCACGGACAACGAGAAATGATGAACAGCATTTTCATGTGGTGTGAACGCGGACGCGGGCGATGAGCTAGACAATATGTGCAAAACTGCGGAAGGGATGCACGCAACAACGAGCAGTAAGAACGACAGGAGGGAGAGAGGGAAAACACAGCGCTCGGGACCAGCCAGAAGCGCAACGAGGAGAAGGAACGGTATAGTCGATGAGCGGGGAAGAACCTCCGTCACAGGTCTAGGCTCAAGCGGAATTCGCCCGCTTCGCCCGCGCCAGTCGACTCATCCCCAAAACCCCGCTGGGAGAGGCCGTCGCCCTCGAAGCCCGACAAGAGCACCTCGAGGCCACCTTCGTCGCGGTCAGCGAGACCGAACGCGCCGAGCTCGCGTTCCGCCGCTTCGAGGTCGGCCTGGCGCTTCGCGGCGAGTTGGGCGGGACTCATGACGTTGGAGCGCAGAGTAGAGCCGGCGGGTGAAGACAGTCCGCGCGCAGATCCAGTCGGTGCAAGGCGAGGGCGGACAGGTGCTCCTGGCCGCGCGGACGAGGACGACGTCGCCAGCGGTTTCCTGATCGGAGCAGCTCCTGCCGGCGGGCGCATCGACGAGGCAGAGGCCTGCTGCTGTCCGGATTGCTTGACGAGCGTCGATCGTATCAGGCTCGGCGCGGCTGCCTGTGGGCGGGGGCGACTGCCAGGGGCCGCATTCGAGCCCTGCAGCCTCACCGAGCCGCCGCTGGCTCCAAGCGGCGTGCGACTCGTCGATGACCCGGGCGCAGAACGCCCGAGCGCACCGGTCGAGGTACCGCGAGGTACCTGGACAGGGCGAGCGGTGGACGGCTGCGCCGCAAGCGGGGCGCGAGTTTTCGGCAGGGGGAAGATCGGTTGGTCCGCCTCAGAGTCGAGCAGGCCTGCACCGCAAAAGGTCAGCCACTTTCGGAGCATGGAGTTGGGACGTGAGAGATTTCTTGCTTACAAGGAGGGGGCGGGATCTCCTCGTCGAGCGTAGCCCGGTAAGAGTCCAGCTCGACCTGGTCTTGCCGCAATGCTTCCTCGACGTCGATGAAGCGACCAAACGGAAGCGAGCGCAGCATGTCGCCGTATCCCGCCGTCTTGTAGTCGGGCTCGTCCCAGTCGGGGATGTACGGCTCATCTGTAGAGTGGGCGATGTGTCAAAAAGGATCGACGATACCAGCAACTCGAGGGAGCTCACCATAGTCTCTCGCGCTCGCTCCAGCGTACTCAACCTCGCGGTCCTCTTCCTCTTCCGGCTCCTTCGGCTGTTCGTTCACGTCCGCATCGATTGACACGTCCGGCGAGTCGAGTTCTCGGAGTGGGGCACGTTTGGGACGGAGGGCCGTCGCCGGCGTACGCAGGTCCTGAGGAGCTAGCTGTCGCAGTGTCTTGTTCGGCAGTGGAGTCTTGAAAGCTTGCTGTCGAACTGGACGAGGTGCGCAGGACGAAGGACCGGCTTGCGCCTGGGAGGTCGAAGGTTTGCCGCCCGGGAACAGCAGCCCGGTCGAATCTGCGCGTCACGGAACGGTCAGGGTTCATCGACTCTAGCGAATCACCGATGACCAGTTCGCGTCTTGTATGGGCAGTGCGCTTGCCCCTACGCAAACAGACGGACGCATGACGGACGGAGTGACTGACCCTGCTCTCCCTTGCCGAGGTTCCGGTCTTTCGCCCCAAGGACCCTGCCGCTCCACGCCGTGTTCAGCAACGCGCCCTTGCCGACCGTATCGGGCCCGGCTTGCGGTGCGGCGCCCTTGCCAGCGATCGGGCGTGCCGGCGTTTTGTGATGCTGGAACGCGCCGGGGTTCTCGGCATTGTGATCGAGCCGAGGACCGTGAGAGCGCGCGAGCATCGTTGGCAGAGTGACTAGCCCCGTGAGTGCGCGGAGCCTGCGTCCCTAAGGCCCGTTCAGCGAGGACAGCAGGTGTGACGAGAACTTTCGGGACGCGGTAAACAGTCACGTGCGCGTACACCAAAAATATAGCTGCTTTAAAATGTATATGCTAAAGTTGGCTGCCACATATGAACAGCTCGGTTGATCTAGTTGGTTATGATGTGGACCTAATATCATGTTAAGTCCAATGTCGGCGGTTCGATCCCGCCACTGAGCAAGTTTCTTCTTCTTTTGCCTTCGAGGCCGGCGGTCATGCTGCTGCGCGGTGGACGTAACTCTTTTGCCAGCCTTGCAAGAGGAGGGCGAGTTCTGCCAGAACAGGCCAGAAAGCAATGCTCTCGGGTGATTTGTCTCTTTTAATTCTGGTCTCGACGTTTCTGGTCTCGACGATCGAATCGGGAGCATGGATCCCGGTTGCGGCGCAAAGTTCTTGCAGCGGAGTTTCATAACGCATAATGGTGGACACAACAACAGTGGAACTACGTTGTAGAAAGGGTGTGGCGCTTGTCCTCGCCTATGTTGCGCACCAACGCAGTCGGGCGCAGTGCCCATGCATCGCGAGGGTGTCGTCGGGTCTCGGTGACCTGCTGCACCGACGTTCGACCGGAGTTGAGAGCGTCATGACGCTTGCTCGCCGGCAAGTTGCTCGATCCGGTCTGCCATTTTGACGTCGAGCGCCGTGAGACGGTTGCCTTCGTCATGGGTCGTGAGCGCGATTGACACGCGATTGTAGACATTCGACCACTCGGGGTGATGCTGCTCGACCGAGCATCGTCAGTGAGAGAAACTCGAGTACAGCGAGTGGGAAGCAGACGATTTCGCCGTGAGGTCCTGAGACGACGAGCACTCACATTCAACTTTTCCGCCCAGATGGCGACTCGGCTCATGAAGCCCCATGCCTCGATGAAATTGGGGAACTTGTAGTCCCGCGTGAGCTTCTGCGTCCCCTCGCCCGGCCCCGAGGCGACAATCCAGCCTTTCTGCTGGAGTCCCTCGAGAGATTCCGGACTGGCGAGTTGACGCCGGAGTGCAGCGTTCGAGGTGGACGACATACGCTGAGTCACTGAGCTCAGGACGCGAGCACCGTGCTGTCGACTAAGTACGTGCGCGAGCATCCGTAATAGGAGAAGCGGCGAGACCGATCAAGCGGAGTCTTGTCCCCGGTGGGGCTTCGAGGTGATGAGGAAAATTTTTGAGAGACACTGCATGACCGCCTTAAAGCTCTTTCCCTGATGGCGATTGCTTCTCTCGGCTCGTTTCAACAAGGAGTCTGCGAAAGCCGAGGAAGATGGACCCGAGCTTTCGCTCACAAAGCGGGATCTACTCAAGAGTGACCGCGAAACAAGGTATGTCTTGCGATGGGCTGGCATACCACGCTCTACTCGAGCAAGATGGCCTTGTGCGCGCTCTTACCCGTCTTCAAGACGAGAAGACGGCCGTCGAGCAGGTCCGCCTCGCTGATCATCCTCTGGTGGCTCTTGGGCGAGACCTTCTGTCCGTTGACCTGGACCGTGCCCGCTTCTATCGCTTTCCGCGCTTGGGCTGTCGGGACCACATACGGCGTCAGCATTCAATATGCACTTGCTGGACGATCAAGCGACTCACTCTTGGACGCGAGGAGACCGCTCGCGAGAACAGCCTTCTCAAGATGCTGGCCGAGAACGTCGGCACGCGGCAGACGCGTCAGCATTGACGGGACGGCGGGACTTGACGAAGACGAAGACGGCGAGCCGTCGAGAGCCGAGACGATTTCGGGCGTGACAAGATCGGCGAGGTCAGTGCCGTAGAAGACGGAAGTCGCAGCCAGCGCTTGGTTCAGGCCTTCCGCTGTACGCGCGGTGTAGCGGGTCAGAGACGAGGCCGGCAATCTAGCACAATCCCGTCGACGCACCTCCATGGATGAGCTCGGTCGCTTCGGCAGCGAGGATCTTTTGCGCTATCCGCGCTTTCGGGTTTACCTGTGAAGGCGAGTCCAGTCAGAGAGCTGCGCTTCCTTCTGCCCGAGTCTGGCGCCCACCTTGTGATCTTGCATGATACCCTCCAGCTCGACGATACGGATAAAGGTGAAGATGCGCAAGTACTTTTCGACTTCCTCGTCGGTGGTCCGCAGGAAGAACTGCTCGTGTCATCGTCAGTCGAGCCGGACCCACGTGCACAAAGGTATATGAGACTGACTTGGTACACATCGAACGGCGAGGTCATTCTAGCGTCGAGCCAGATCGCATTCCCGGCGCTCTTGCCAAACTTTTCGCCCGTCGCGGTCGTCAAGAGCGGGAAGGTCAGCCCGAATGCCGGATCCTCCTTCTTGGCAGCTCCTTCTTCCGCCTCGGCTGCGACTCCTTTCGCCGCAGCTTCGGCGACGTGGTTCGACCGCCGAATCAGGTCGATGCCCGAGACGATGTTGCCGAGCTGATCGGACCCGCCGAGTTGCATCGTGCAGCCGAGGTCGCGATGTAACCTCAAGAAGTCGTATGCTTGTAAGAGTTGGTACGAGAACTCGGTGAAGGAGATTCCAGAGGACGAGTCGAGCCGAGACTTGACGCTGTTCGGCGTACGAGGGGGTGAGTAACGACGAGAAAGAGGCTTCACCGAAAGGGACCGTACCTTTCTCGTGAGAGCATTGTCGAAACGCGCGCCATCTTGCCGACGGTCGATAAGAACTCGAGCAAGCTCAGTCCTCCTGTCCAGTCGAGGTTGTTGACGACCCGGACCGAGCCCTCGCTCGTAGCTTGACCTTCCTGTGCGCCGTCTCGTCTCCGATTCCTCGACTTCGCAAATGCCACTCCCCGATCCAGGAAGGCAGTCAGCTGTGCGCTGATGCTTTCGACGTTCGCCGAGAGCGTTTCCGGCGCAAGAGCGTTGCGTTCTGTCGACCGACCGGAGGGGTCGCCAATCGCTCCGGTTGCTCCGCCAATCTGTGCTCGCCTCGGATCAGCACTCTGTGCCATGGGACAGGCGTCTTGTACTCACGAGAGCGACTGCATTGTGGCCATAGAGTCGGAAGTGCAGCAAACCGATCAAGGCGAGCAGGTTGCCGACATGGAGGGAACGAGCGGACGGGTCGACGCCGAGGTAGACGGTGATCGGCTTCTCGACGTGCTCGCGCGCGGATCGACTGTACTGCGAGTCAGCTCGCTACCCTCGCGCTCACGGGACCCTGCCGGCGTACCTGGTCAACTCGGAGAGCATTCCTCGCTGTTCGAGTTCGCGGACGACGTTCCGAGTCGCGCGCGTCGAAGCGAAGGTCCGCACAGCATGCCGGCCTGCTGGTGACGCCTTGTAAGAGCTCAACAGAGAGCGCAGAACCTCTCTGCGTGTAGCGAGCATGTTGGCTGGAGTTCAAGTCTCGCCCGGGAAATTTCGCTCGAGTCCAGTTCGCCTCGTTCTCTCTCGACTCTCGCTATTCTTGGCTATTCGGAAGCTCTTGAGATGCTTTAAATCTACAGTTGGAGCTCCAGAGCTCTACAGTCGCCTGCTCCAGGCTTTGCGTGAGCTCAACCGACCGGCAACCCCGCATTTTCTCATCGGCTCGACGAAACCTGTGCAACTCGCCAACAGCATCCTTGGAGCGGAAACAGCCCTAGAAAGCTGTGAGTAGGCGATGACGCTGCTCGCGACCCGCAGCAAGCTGACCGGAGGCGACGGGCAGCGAACAGGAGGACCCGCGTTGTTGGCTGAACCGTCTCGCGGCGACGGGCGCTATGGCCGCACCTCGCACGCCGAGTAAAACGCGTCCGAACCCGGTCAGTCCGAGCGGGTTCCGACCGGCCACGACGCCGTCCAAAGGAGATCCACAGAAGGCCGCCGGAAAGTCGAAGGCGCCGGAACCTCTCCCGACGAAGATCACCGCTGAAGCGGGCGGCGCCATCTTCGCCGAGGCATCTACTTCCGTCTCGAATGGGCAGACGACGGCGTTCGCAACTCGCAATGCAGCCGCACAGGGCTGGAGCGAGGAACAGAAAGAAGGAGGCGAGCTCTCCCAGAACCTTCTCGCTGCTGCAGGTGCGCTGGGCTCACCGTCAAGCCATCACTGCAGACTCTGTGATACTGGTGGTCGACTCGAAACCGCACCGGCTCAAGATGCAGCAGTACTGCAGCTGGCTGCACATGTTTGAGCATGCGCGATGGCTGCACGGAGGAGGATTCAAGGTTCGTTCGCCACTGCGACACTTTTCCTGCCCGGAAAGGCTCATATAATGACGCTTGCGACAGGCAAAAGACATCATATGGCCAAACTACCCCTACCAGAAGACTGGAGACCGCTCCGAAGAGCCGTACCTTGAGCGGATGCACGACTACCTCGCCAGCATCGCCTCGAAGAAGGTCAGCCGGCCAGACCCCAGCCTGTGGACCGAAATCCCGCACTGCGAATCCCGCGACGAGCTCAACGCAGCGTTCAAGCTCGGCACGATTCACTTCAGCGGAAAGCTCAGCAGCGACAGCAACAAGAACCTCGTCTTCAAGCTCCTCCCGCCCTGCGCGGGCATGGGATCTTCGCTCTACCGCCGGTACGGGAGCGACCGCTTCTTTGTGAGTGTTCTCACGGTGTGTGAGTATGTAGTGTCAGCTCTCTCCTGACGCATGTGTTCAGCGAGTCAACCTGGACGACGACGTCGTCCGTGCCGCCGGCCAGCCGCTCGAGGTGCACGATTTCGACAAGTCGCCCCGACTCCGCACGCAAATTCAGACTCTCTTCAGCAAGCCGCTATTCATCTTTGGTCGCACGTACCGCCCATTCTGCTGGAAAGACGGCGCGGCTGTATACTGGGCGGAGTCGGGACCGCACATCGAGACGATCCCGCTCGTCGAGTTCGCGCAACGGGTACATTTACGGTGGATCGCCCGAGTGGACTCAAAAGCTGACCTGACCCTTTCCCAGTATCTGGACGTTTCCCTGAACGAGGAAATGACCGTCGCGAAGTACGCCGCGCGCTTCGAGCTGGGCCTGACCACGACGGCAAGTGGCGCATACCTCATCATTCACCTGAGGCCTTCTGACCGTTGCTGCCTCTACAGACGCCGACTGTCGTCTTCTCGCGGGACAGGGTGCTTCGCACGCCAGACCTCAACTCGGATTCGCTCAAGATGTCCTTCGCCGCGATGCAACTCATCTGCGACGAGGTTCGGGCGAAATTTGCAGCGAAGGGAATCAACGAGCTCCTGCCCGGCTCGTACCTCCCGAGTTGCATCCGCGGCACGGTCATACACACGGCAAACGGGGCGACCGCCAACATGGTCTGGCAACTCGACTACTCGTCCGCTCCCGGCACACCGACTGCCGTCACGCCTCCCGAGCCGTGGATCCAGCTCCGCAGCTGTGGGACCGACTTTCCCGCCGTCAACCGTCCAGGCCTCAAGTTTCAACTCGAGTACAAGAACGGCAAGAAGCTCGAGGTCCGCGTCCCGAAGGGTCTCGTGCCGAAATGGATGGAAGGTCCGGCGGTCCGCAAGGACGAAGTCGTCATGACCGACGGCTGTTCACTCATGAGCCCTGCGGTGAGCTTCGGACAGGCTCATCGGAGCGGAAGACCAGACTGACCCGCCGAGCGGCAGGCCATGAGGATCCTGGCGGAAAAGCTTGCGGCTTCGCGTCGAGAGACCGACATCAAGCCGAACCTTCCCGCTGTCGCGCAAGGTCGTATCGGACCCGGAAAAGGTACGTCAGGTAGACAGAATCCGAGAGACCACCCACTGACGCGCGGTCTTTCAGGTGTTTGGGCGATCGCTCCGCGAACATCGTGGAGCGGAGCAACGGACGTCTGGATCGAAGTCCGCGACAGCCAGTACAAGTTCAAGGACGAGCAGACGCGCGAGTTCGTCTTCGAGCTGCACAGCGTTCCGAACGGCAATCGTGCGAGCGCCAAACACGGCAAGCAAATGCTCGAAGTGCTGTCGCACTGCGGAGTCAGCTCGACGGCGATCGAGCAGATCCTTGCGACGCAAGTCAGCACCGGACAAGACGCCTTTCGGAACTTTTCGTCGACGCCGGAGTTGCTGTATCACATCGAGAAGACCTGCGGCGTGTTGGAGGACCGCACGATGAAGGCAAGGATGTCTAGTGATCCCGGCGCGCTCAAGCTTCTCGCGGACGGGGTGTCGATTCCGCCGGACGCCGACACCGCCGACGTGACGTCCGGCGACCAGGAGTCGAGCTCGTTCGTGCACGACCGCCGCCTCGACCCGTCATCGGGAGCTCCGAATGTGGTTACCGAAGTCGTGGTTGACCTGCTCGTGCGCCCGTTCCTTCTCTGGATCTAGGGTCCGCTTCGTGACTGACGAGGTTGTACTCTCGCGCAGCAAGCGGGCTTCGACCCGCGACAGAATCCTCACCTCGCCGAGAAAGTCCGCAAAGTCGCCGAGGGACAGTTCGATCGGATCAGCCTCAAGATCGACGACGAGTACGCGCGAATGGCGTTCGTCGTCGCGGACCATGCGAGTTGCTTGAGATCCTGCGCGCAGTCACTGGTTCGCTCGACTGACCCATCGACTCGCTCAACAGTACGGCGTCCTGTCCGAAGGAGAATTCTTCTTCCAGACTTGGGAAGCAGTCCCTGATCCGTCCGGCTACGGACAGCGCACTGTCATGGTCGGTCCGGCGCTCCTTTCGCGCTCTCCTGCCATCCAGCCATGCGATGTGCAGAAGGTTGAAGGCGTCTGGAAATCCGAGTACGCGTCAATTTTCGACGTGATCATCGTCTCGACCAAGGGCGAACGGTCTCTTTGCTCCATCCTGTCGGGTGAGGCTTCTGAAGGCACTGCACATCACGCATGTGTCTGACGTCTATTGCTGCAGGGGGCGACTACGACGGCGACAAACTTGTCGTTACCATCAATCCGGCCTTCGTTTCTGCCTTCCACCAAGCGAGTGCGGATCCTCGCTTCGCCGATCCGCCTTTCGAGGACGAGGACTACTTCGAAGTTGACCGCCGCCGCTTGCGAGACGTCAAGCAGATCTTCGACCATGGCGAGAACGACAAGCTCGCCGCCATCTTCATGGAGGGCCTCCACGCCGGCACCCAGCACGGCGTCCTATCGACGTACCACACGTCGATGGCCTACAGTCACGGACTCGCGGACGCCCTGACGTCGAAGCTCGGCCACCTGTTCTGCCGTGCGCTCGACGGTCGCAAGCAGGGCCTGAGCTTCTCG
This sequence comes from Rhodotorula taiwanensis, assembly GCA_002922495.1. NCBI lineage: Eukaryota > Fungi > Basidiomycota > Microbotryomycetes > Sporidiobolales > Sporidiobolaceae > Rhodotorula > Rhodotorula taiwanensis. Next base: position 72,604 of record PJQD01000086.1, on the reverse strand, counting down.
CCGAAGAAATGGGAAGCCCTCAAGCAGGAGTTGCCGACTTCCTGCCGAATCAGGCCGAGATGGACCTACCGGGACGATGGCAAGATGGTGCCACCGGGCGCAAAGGACCCCGAGCGGTCCTCGCGCCGCAGGCACCCGATGGGTGAGCCCCTTTCCTAGACCTTGGCGCAGCAAGTTCAGGAATAGCTCTCACATATCGCACACCAGATGCGCTCGTCCGCGTTTGCGACTCCGCCCGGACCACAACCCGGCAGGCTTGGGCGAATTGGATGAAGGAGCAGCCTTTCAAGTTCGACGAGCATCTTGCGGAACCTTGGGAGGCTGCCTGGTCAGCAGCTGCCTTGGACCAAGGAGGACCGTTCTACGAGGACCTCGTCATGATTCGGAATCACGTCTGGGTGCGTGTTTGCTGTTCTTGCTCGCGGGTTCTGGAGACCGCTGCTGACATGTCTTTGCGACCCAGACGCTGCTCAAAGAGTTCCGCGAATTGTTCGTGGAGTGGTGCAGGCAAAAAGAACTCCGAGCCAACGACGCTAAAGCCCGCGAAGCACCCGGCTCTCCCACCAAGTCTCCCTCGAAGGGCAAGGCAGAATACCGGGCCTCGTCGGCAGGGCAGAAAGAGGACTTGATCCGTCTCAGCCAGCGTTTCTGGAGCATCATCGAGCGCGACTCGTCCCGCTTTCGCTCCGAAAAGCTGCAGGGCGCCGAAGGCGCCGTTGCGGTTCGCAGGTTACTGGTGCGTTATCGACCTGGACTCAATCCTTACCTCGGCTGACGGTATTACTCGCTAGGCGTCCTGCGCTTATGTTCAACCTCTGCGACCCAGCGCATTGCCGGTGCACGCCCCCGGCTCGGCACCGCGTTCGGCTCCCCTCGAAATCTCCGCGCCCGTACACGTTCCGAGCAACGGATTCCTCTCGCGCTTAAGGGGGAGTGCGGTCGCAACGACCATTGTCGCCACCTCGAGCGGGTCGCAGACGGTGCAGACAATCACTCCGCCGCCTCAAGAAGGCGACGAACCCATGGAGGTCGAAGTTTCCTACACACAGCTAGACGATTTCGCTTGGTCCCAGCTTGACGATGAGCAGCTGAAGGTCACGACCACTACGCCGTTCTCGTCGCGCAAGTCGTCTCAGACGGTCACCGGCACCGAACTCGCTTCCTCGGCCGAGCTGGCCAGCTCTTCCACCTTGATACCTCCGAGCGCCGAAGACGTCTCCACCCTATGCCCGCGCGGCCTCGCGGACGAGCACTTCCACGAGACGACTGGGACGGTCCCCATTCGCTTCTGTTTCGACATGGCACACCGCGACGTCAACGCGTTGAAAGCCGATGCGCTCACACGCGAACTGCATAAGCACATCCCCGGAGCCGTCGGTATTCAGGCGCCCAAGATCGCGCCGCCAATTGTAAGCTGCATCGCTCTTGGGATCTGCACGGCCTCGATATAGCTGAGCTGACCGCTGAGTTCGTGCTGGATCCGACAGCTTGACGTCTTGCAAGTCTCGAAACGCTGCGCCGGCATCAACGCGGTCCGTGCCAAGGTCCGACCACGTACGTTGCTCGGGCAAAGCGAGACTCCGGCCACCGAGCGCAACGCGAACGGGTCTCCCGTCCTCAAGAGGGCGCGCCGCAAATGATTCTCGCCGAACCGCCTCGGCAGACGCTACTTCGCTCGACGAGCGCGCCTCTGCGTCAGCCTTTACCTCCGCACTTGATGCGCAGCGTCCCGCCGTGGTTGCGCTGGTCGCCGCCTCACCCGGATCATCGCCTGCGCTCCGGAAGCGCTGAGCTGTCTCGTCTTGATTCCACGCCACCTTCTTGCGAGCCGCACTCTCCCAATCGATACCCGTCATCCTTGTGTATACCTTTCATGCCTGATCGCATCGCATTGCAACGTCTTGACCATCGTTCTCGGTCCGGGCGTATCCGGCGTTTGCGCACGATCGAAGCCGCGATTGGATCAACCGGCGATTGCACTAATCGCTTCACCTCGCTCACACATCTCGTGCTTTCAGCGGGACGCGAGAATACTCTTCGAGGTCTTCTGCACGCACCTTTGTAGTCCGATAGACGCCGGTCTCGACTCGCCAGGCAGCAGCGCCAATCTCGCTCGGCTCGACACAAGTTCTCCACAGCGGCCCCTAGGCTACATAGGGCTGGACCAGCACCATCCAGTAAGCCCCGAGATCCTTCCGATGCTTTCTCGGCTCGCTCGAGGGCGTACGACTCGCGGTGGGAAAAGATCTGACGTCGTCGCCTCAACTGTTAGTCTCGACCCGCGGCATCGTTACAGTGCATCGCAGGATCAACGCAGGGCTGTACGCTCTCTGGATTGTCACGACTCGTCCCCGTGAGTCTGTCCGTGCGCATCGATGAATCCCTCCCCGGCGCTCCTCGACTTTTTCGTTACTCCGGGCCTCCGCACCTTTGGCGTCCGACCGACTCGCAGCGGACTGCAGCAGCTGACGCTCGCGTTCTCGCTTCACTTCACGCGCAGGAGACAGCTGAAATCGCAATCGGAGTCGGCGCCAAGCAGTCGGAAACGTCGCTAGCCCGCGCCCGACACCGAACGCACCCTTCCCCTCGGTCATCTCGATCGATAGAGACGAGATGCCGCACGGCCCCGAACCGCTCGAGATTCACCTCGAATCGCCCGACATTGTCTTGCGAGGCTTCACGGGCGATGAATTCGAGCCGGCGGTCCTGAACGGCCAGCTCGTGCTGAACCTCGCCCACCCGACCGACCTGAAGGAAGTCGCGTGAGTGGATCCGCCTCGACCGAGACCACAGGACTGGGTTCTCACGACAGCCGAGTCGAGTGCTGACGAGAACTTCCTGCAGACTCGTCTTCACCGGTACGGCCCGCATCAGCTGGCGCGACTCTTCCACGCATCATCACGACCATCCGCTCTTCTTCCACGACTTCAACTTCCTGAACCCCTCCGCCCATACGAACCGCGAGGACAGTCGGCGCGAACACCACCAAGTCCATACGCTCAAAGCCGGACGTCATGTTTTCCCCTTCTCGTTGACCATCCCCGGATCGCTCCCCGCAAGTCTCCGCACCTACACGGGAACGGGCGTCATCGAGTACAAACTCAAAGCGATCGCGCAGCGACCGGGATTCACCGCCGCAGACTGGAAGACACGCAAGATCGTGCGCGTCTCGCGGAGTTTCGGTGCGGATGCCGTCGAGTTCAACCAGACGCTCGAGATCGGTACGTCCCGAATTTAGGCTCCCTCCGCTGAACCGCCGCTGATTCCGGCCGATTCGGTATCGCAGAGAACACATGGCCCGGCAAAGTCATGTACTCCTTTACCCTGCCGCACAAGGCGTTCGCGGCTGGCGACACGATTCCGGTCGCCGTCAAATTCTCGCCGCTGGCCAAAGGGGTTCGGATCGTTTCGCTGATCACGACCATCCGCGAGCACACGTATGTTGGCGCTTCTGTCATCGTGCAGCTCGAATGCTTCGCTGACCTGCTGTTTTGCAGTACCGTCTACTCTAAAAGTTCATCCCACTCGGAGGCGCGGGATGCGACGACCGTCAAATACAGCTTTGTCGAGGGGGGAAGCAATCCGCCATCGGCGACTCCGTCAGGGATGAACACACCTGGTCTGCGATTCGGCTCGACGGCTTCACTGTCGTCGATGGGCGGTCCCGCGACCCCAACAACGCCGGGCTTCAATTCGCCTATCCACGGGTCCCGAACTCCCGCGATCGAACGAGGAGGCAACGACGGCTACCCTTTCCATATGACGCGTCCTGGTCGGAGAGCACGATTCCAGCTCGGCGCCGACGAAGAGGACGACGATGCGCACGCGCACAACCCGACTCAGGCTTCGACCGAGGCTGGCCCTGCGGAAGAAGACGACGGCCAGGACACCGAGGTCGACGTCGTGGTTGACGTCCAGGTCCCGGTCTGGACGGCGCCGTCGCACTCTGTCCATCCCGTCTTTGTCAACCACAAGATCAAATGGTCCGCCTTCATCAAAAACCCGGACGGCCACGTTTCGGAACTGCGCTGCGCTCTCCCCATCCATATTCTCGCATCAAACTTGCAGGAAGAAGCTCGGCTGGCTTCAGCCGGTTCGCGAAACCTCCTCTTCGGACCGTCGGGAGCGCTCGCGCACTCCGACGTTCCGCAGGTCGACCTTCCGTCGTACCAGGACCATATCATGGACCGCGTTGCGAACGCCGATACCGCTGCTCAGTATTCGGCCTCGTCTGGCTTTGCGCCCACTCCGTGGAGCTCGCGCACCACCCCGACGGGAACGCCAGGAGTTTCGCCGCCGGCTTCGCGGCCGCCTTCGCGCCCAGCCTCGCCTGAACGACGGAGCAGCCACTCGGAGCGGAGGACGAGTCATCATAGCTCCTTTGGCGGCTTCGGCGGCTTCTCGGCCTTGTCGTCAATCAACCGATCCGGAACATCCACGCCGGCGACTTCCTCGCCGCCTCCCGAGCTCGCCGACGATGCTCAAGATGCTCACCCCGAAGATCACCGGAACTGGGTCGACTCGGAGCTGCTCAGTACGTTGAACCTCAACGAGCATGTGTCGCCGCCTTCCTCGGCTCCAGCATCTCGTCCAGGCTCCCGGCCTTCCTCCCGGCCAAGCTCGCGGGCAGGCTCTCGCGCCAGCAGTCCCGACCGCACAAGCATCGCGACCAGTATACCCGTACCTTCCACTCCGCCTACGCTCGACGAGCGCCCCGCTCTGTCCCGGTCACACAACTCGGGCAGCTTCTTCAACCTCCACATCCCGAAGCCCTTGCGGCCCCTCACGTCGTTCTCGCGCAACAGCTCGGCGAGCAACCTTCGTGATGCCTTGCACATGAGCTCGCATTCGCATGGCCACCCATCCACCGGCGGATCCGACTCGCGGCGCCCATCGACGAATGGTTCCGATTCGGGAGCGCCGTCGCCGTCTGCGCTGTCGAGTGCCCTCGCAGCTCATGCAGCTCGCGCAGGACCCTCGGGTCACGTCGCACGACCGCCGCTTGCCGTCGACACGCCGTCGGCGACAGTCATTCATGCCATGATGTCCAACTCGCCTCACGGCCGATCGACAGGCAGTGCGGGCGGCGCTTCACCAATCTCGGCTTCTCCCGCGCAGCCGAGTCCGCTCTTGTCGCCGGGTATAAGCGGGAACGCCAACTTCCATCTCCATTACGGCAGCATCACGTCGCCGGCGTCGACGCCAGGTCTCGGGCCGGGCACCCCGCTCCGTGTCGGTCAGGACGGATCGACGTCTCCGTCGCTGCTATCGTCGTCTGCGCCGAGTCCTGGACCCCCGCCGCACGGCCAACCCGTCGACGTGCTGTCCCAAGTCCCGTCATACGATGTCGCCGCGCGCGGGTTCCTCGGCGGAGGCGTCGTGCCGCTCTCGTTCAACCCGCCCAATTACGACGAAGTATGTCCCAGCACGGATGGGTCGCGAGCAGCCTCTCCGCAGGGCGCGCGGCCGAGCGGCGAGGCCGTTCGGGATGCTGCGCCTGGCGCGCCGCCAACCGCCACGCAGGAACAACCGGCCGCCGGTCTGCAAGCGACCGACTTTGGCGGCCTGTCGCTCGGAGTGGCGCGCTCTTGAACTCGCCTATCCTGTCCCAAGTTCCTCTACGAACTCGCATGGGGCGGAACCAAGGCGCGCGGACCGCGTTCGACTTTTCCTCCGACGAGGACTGTCCTTTTATTGCCTGCATAGACTCATATATAGCTCTCTCTCTCTCGCCACTCTATCGTCTCTATCGTTCTGCTTGTCATATCTTCGCTCCCACCGTCGCGTGTTTCCTTGGCTATCGAACGCGGGCGCAGCCCTTCTGATCCTCGTGAGGCAACTCCGCTCCTGTTCTCTCTCGTTTCTCGTTTCCCTTTTCGGCCGTGCCTGCGCTGATCGCTGTGCTAGATTTGCTTGTAGGAAGCGAAAGTACTAGTCGAGAGAATCGAGTCGGATTTTCTGACTTCGCCGCCGTCTGTTCACGTTTCCCCCGCCCCAGAACTTCTCGACTTCTCGCTCACGGAAAACATGGCTTCCCCGTACCCGGCTGCGCCCAAAGCGAGCACGTCTCGCAAGATCCGCTCTGGCATTGAGCTGCGCGACTACCGTGATGCGAACGGCAAGACGTGAGTGTTCCGCCTTTCATCGCCAGCCGACATTGACTGGCCCCCGGCTGGCTGTAACCGCTGACATGAGGGCTACGCAGGCTCCCGCAGGACGGCGAGAAGAACGTCTTGATCACGTCCGCGCTGCCGTATGTCAACAATCAGCCGCATCTCGGTGAGTCGGCTGCTGTCGAGATTTGTGCTTCCGTGCCCTATGCCTGTGGCTCCCGGAGAGCGCAGGGCCAGATCTTTCTGCCGGACACATTTCGACTCACACTACTCGCTTGCTGGCAGGCAACATCATCGGCTCGACCCTGTCGGCAGACGTCTTTGCTCGTTACTCGAGGCAGCGGAATCAGCGGACTCTCTACGTATGTTAAATGGGGCACGACCCCGCGCAAACAACTACTGATGCGCTGACTTGACAGATTTGCGGAACGGATGAGTACGGCACGACGACCGAGGTCATGGCGGCGAAGGAGGGGCTGAGCCCACAGGCCTTGTGCGACAAGTGTGCGCCCCGTTTGTCAGACTCTTTGCTGCTCTGCAGGAAGCTGACCCTTCAACGACAGACCACCGCCTGCACGCCGACTCATACGAGTGGTTCGAAATCGGCTTCGACCACTTTGGCCGGACCACCACGCCGAAACAGACCGAGTACGTCGCGCTGGTCCCGGACGAACGCGGCACCAGCTGACCTTTTCTTTTCGAGCGCGCAGAATCTGTCAAGACATTTTCTTGAAGCTGTACCAGAATGGCTGGTTCGAGGAGCACGAGAACCAGCAGCTGTACTGCGAGAAGGACAAGCGCTTCCTCGCCGACCGATATGTGGAGGGCACATGTCCGAAATGCCACTACGACGTGGGTGCCTGCGATCTGTACGGACCAGGATCTTGCAGCTGACGAATTCGTCATTCGCAGGGCGCCCGAGGTGACCAGTGCGAGCACTGCTCCGTCACGTACGAATCGCCGCTCGAGCTCGTCAACCCGCGCTGCTCCGCCTGCGGCTCGACCCCCGCCGCTCGCCAGACGGCTCACCTCCACCTCAAGCTCGCCGAGCTGCAGCCGCAGATCGAAGAGTTCGTTCGCCGGTCGAGCACCGAAGGAACGTGGTCGTCGAACGGCAAGGCGTTCACGGACGGCTGGCTCCGTGGCGGTCTGCAGAGTCGAGGCATGACGCGTGACCTCGAGTGGGGTGTGCCGCTGCCGAAGGAGCTCGGTTCCAAGTGGGAAGGCAAGGTCATGTATGTGTGGGTAAGTTGCGCAGCCTTCCTTCAGATCCGTTCAAGCCAGCGGACTTGGCTCACGAGTCGCCCCTCTCCAGTTCGACGCCCCAATCGGCTACCCGTCAATTACGGCCAACTACACCGACGAGTGGAAGCGGTGGTGGCGGAACCCGGAGAACGTCAAGCTGTACCAGTTTATGGGCAAGGTACGCCTGATCGCACTCGCGTTCTTTTTCCCTCGCAGAGTGAGCTGACAACGAGCCTTCTGCAGGACAATGGTACGCTCTGGCAATGACACTGTCTTAGACGGTAACGGAAAGGAGATCTGATATTCCCCTCGTCTGCAGTGCCGTTCCACGCCGTCCTCTTCCCTGGCTACCTCATCGGCTCCGGCGACAACTGGACCATGCTCGACTCGATCTCGACGACCGGTAGGCCCCTAGCTGCTTCTTCGACGGTACAAGAGCTGACTCGCGTCGCGCTATTCGCAGAGTACCTGCAGTACGAGGGTACCAAGTTCTCCAAGTCGAAGAACGTCGGCGTCTTTGGTCAGAATGCGCGGGAAACGGGCGTCCCGGCTTCGGTCTGGCGGTACTACCTGTTGCAGAACCGGCCGGAATCGAACGATTCGGAGTTCACCTGGGACGACTTTGTTGCCAAGGTGAGATCATCACGGTCGGCGCCATGTGACAGGGCTGACGTGGTGTCCGATCTCGCAGGCCAACGCCGAGCTGCTGAACAACCTCGGCAACTTTGTCAATCGGATTATCAAGTTTGCGATCGCCAAGTACGACTCGGAGATCCCCGACCCGAAGAACGGCGAGTTCGACTATGCGACGCAGGCGTACGAGTGGGCCGCCGAGGACCGCGCGTTTGTCGACGACGTCAACAAGCTCCTCGCGAGCTACATCGACCAGCTCGACCACCAAAAGATCCGTGCGGCGCTGTCGACCCTGATGCACATCACGGCGCGCGGCAACCAGTACATCCAGGACAACCGGCTCGACAACGCGTTGCTCGAGTCGAACCCGAGCCGGGCCGCCGAAGTCGTCCTCGTTGCGCTCAACTTGATCTACCTCGTCGCGGCTCTCACGCACCCCTTCATGCCGTCCACGTCCGACTCGATCCTGAGCCAGCTTGACGCGGTCCCGCGGTCGATCCCGGACGCGTTCAGCCTCGACCTGTGGCCTGGTCACCGCCTCGGTGCGGCGCAGCACCTGTTCTCGCGGATCGACCCCAAGATGGTCCCCGTCTGGCGGGCGCAGTACGGCGGTGCCGCCGCTGCCAAGGCCGGTTCAGGCGATGGCAAGGACGACAAGGCGCCGCTGAGCAAGCGCCAGCAAGAGAAGCTGAAGAAGGCGGCGCAAAAGGCGGCGGCGGAAGCGGAAGCGGCGCGACCGCGGACGGACGAGGAGCGCGTCCTCGAGGAGCAGATCAAGCAGCAAGGGGACAAGATTCGCCAGCTCAAGTCGGGCGCGGCGCAGCCTGTACCGGCGACGGAAGGTGCCGAGGTCAAGAGTGTCGAAGACGAGGTGGCGACGCTCAAGGCGCTCAAGGAAGAGTTGGCCGCGTTGAGCAAGTCGCTCGCGGACGTGCAGCTCTAGCTAGATTCCCGTCTCTCTCTCTCTCTCTCTCTTAGTCTTCCGAGGTGCAAATTGCAAAGTCGAGTCGTTCTATGGTGCGCTTCAGGTTGCGAGTCTGCAGATCGAGGAAGAGTGAGAGAAGGCCAAGTTGACTTCCCCCTGACGGAGACGAGCTTTCGCCCTTGCAGCAAGTTCGCTCGCGCGCGCGTCCGCCAGAAACTGGGAAAACGGCGCGCGCTTCGGCCTTTTTTTCTCCTTCTTTGTCAAGTTTGTCGCCCGCACCCCGCGCATAAGCTTCACCCTTCCAGACAAAAGTACGTCTCTACTCGTATCGACGCTGCGACTGGCGACTCGGCGTGGGCGCGCTAGCGGGCGAAGAGAGGAGGAGGAACTCGATGGGTGCGAGGGCACGCGAGCAGCTCTCGCCGTACTCGGACATGTCGCCACGCAGTGGATGCAGCGTGGCTGGGGAAGGGCAAAGAGGTGCTGTACGACGTGCACGAGGCGGACGCACAGCGAGCAGCGGCGGGAGGACGGTCACGGCGGACCGAGGCAGTTCCAGCTCGGGGGCTCGACTTTGCCGGAGCAGCTCCGTCACCCAACTATACCACACGCTCCTCAAGGACAGGCGACTGACCTTCTCTACTCTTCTCCGGATCAGATGGCCGCTGCTCGTCTCCCTGCCGCCCTTCAGGCCACCGAGGAGGACATCTCGCTCCTCCTCTCGGCTCAGGCCCACATCGGGTACGCTCCTTTCGCTCTTTGCTCGCCTGTGCAATCACCATTCTGACACTCGCTTGGACTGCCCACAGCACCAAGAATGTCGAGAAGAAGATGGCTCCCTACGTCTGGAAGCGCCGCAGTGACGGTCAGTCGCGCCGAGCGTTGCACCACGAGCACCCCGAGACTGACTTTGCCCCGGGCTCATGGCAGGTGTCAACGTTCTCAACGTCGGCAAGACCTGGGAGAAGATCGTCCTCGCCGCGCGTGTCATCGCCGCGATCGAGAACCCGAACGACGTTTGCGTCATCTCGGCCCGCCCGTACGGTCACCGTGCCGTCCTCAAGTTTGCCGCCAACACTGGCGCGCAGGCCATCGCCGGCCGCTTCACCCCGGGCAACTTTACCAACTACATCACCCGCTCGTTCAAGGAGCCGCGCCTGATTGTCGTTACCGACCCGCGCGTCGACCACCAGGCCATCCGTGAGGCGTCGTACGTCAACATCCCGGTCATCGCCATCTGCGACACCGACTCGCCGCTCAACTACGTCGACGTTGCCATCCCGGCCAACAACAAGTCGAAGCACTCGATCGGTCTCATCTGGTGGCTCCTCTGCCGTGAGGTCCTCCGCCTCCGCGGTTCGATCTCGCGCGCCCCGGACGCGTGGCCCGTCATGGTCGACATGTTCTTCGTGAGTCCGACATGACCTGGTGCACCGATTGAGAGTACGCGACGCTGACTACCACCCTCCAGTACCGCGACCCGGAAGAGATCGAGCGCGACCAGGAGGCTCAGGCTGCCGCCAAGGCCCTCCCCGCCGCCGAGGAGCCGGCCGCCGAGGCTGGTGTCTCCGAGTGGGAGGTCACTGGCTCGAACGCCGCGATCGCCGCCGTTGCCTCGAACCCCGCCCCGGTTAGCGCCGAGACCGGTCCGTACCCCATTTCCTTCCTTTACCTCGGTCTGAAGAGGAGTGAACGGAACGCTCATCTGAACGAGACCCGTACAATTGGCCCGCAACAGGTATCGACTGGTCCAACACCGAGGGCACCACCGACTGGGCTGCTGCCGAGTAAATCGCCTCACCGCTTCCTGCTCGTTCGGTCCCGGCTTTTCACTCGCGACGCCGCATCGTTTCTTTCGCGCCCTAATCTACGGAGTCGACGAGTTACGGTCTGGGGTGGTCTCTATGAAAACCGACAAAAGGAGGGGGGGATTGTCGTGGGACGAAGAAGTTCTTCTCCGGATGCAATCGTTCCAAACCTTCCCTGCCTTCTTTCTTTCCCGTGCAGGCTCGACCGTCGCTGCTCTATCTGTCTTTCTCTCTTCTGTGTTGTATCATGGCAGTTCCCACTCACTCGGAAGCTCTCTGGCTAGGGCGAGCGAGAGAAAGCGCCAGTCGAGCTCGCTGCACTGAGTTTAGACCGGGAAGGTGCTTCGAGAGCCAGATCGGTCCGACTCTTCGTGCGCTGCACCTCCTCTCTTTTGAAGCTTCCACTGCGCGTATGAAACTGCCTGAAGTGGAAAGCGAGACTCGACGAAGGGACTGCGATGGCGGACGAGCTGAGCTCGGCATCATCAGCCAATGGGGGACGCACAATACGGGACTCTATCTCTCGCTCCCGTCTGCCTCTTGACGTGAGCACAGCTATGACATGACGATCCGCACATCAAGGTGCGGAGAGCGTCGCGCTCGCTTCGTACCCGCGATGCGATTCTGCTTCTCTTGGCCATGGATGTCCCGTCCGTTCGGTCCGTGCGACGCTATACTGTTCCTCGCTCCTACCGCTACGACGGGCGTCCGCATTACCTACGCTGCCTATTACATCGCTTCATACGTCCTGTCAAGCTTCCTTGCTGTGACAGCCGGCTCTGACCGACAGCTGCGGTCGGACCGCCTCGACTACTCCTATCCTTCGCCTCATTCAACTTTTCGGATCGAAACTCAAACTTGCTGCCTCGATCCCGCTCAGAGCGCGTGCCTGTCCGTCTCTCCGCAGAGGTCAGAGCGCACGTCGCGGGCCGGAAGACTCCGCTGGCAAATTTGGCGCGTCGTGACCGGAACGGCCGCTCCCGCGACGTGCACGCTTCCTCCTCCTTCGCGCTAGGCGCGTCGCACAGACCTCGTGATGGTGATGCTGACAATGTATGCGCGACTTCCGCGACGTGAACTGAGACAAGCCGCTGCGCGATTTCTGCGAACGCTCTCGCTCGCTCTTCCTTTCCTCCTCCTTCCTCACTCCCGTCCCTCCACACCCCTCTCGCTCCCTCCTTCTCCTCCCATCCGCTACTTTCACTCCCTCTACACTTCCCCGAGCATGACACGGCTGCATCCACTCGTTCTCGGCATGATAGCCTCGCTCGCCGGCAGCCTCTTCGCCAACTCGCCCGTCTCGGCAGCGCCCAACAACGGCGGCTCAGTCTCGAAGTGCGCCGACGCGTACGGCCAATGCGGCGGCCTCGACTGGAAAGGTCCGCGGTGCTGTGAGTGCTTCTCTTTGCTTTTCCCTATTCCTCGTCGCGTCCCTCGGCTGATCACTTCGATTTGTGCGCAGGCCCGTTTGGCTGGGCGTGCAGCAAATCGAATGACTGGTACTCGCAGTGCAAGAAGACGCTCGACGGTTCGGGCTGCACGAACGGCGAGTGGTCGCAGTGCGGCGGACGCGAGTACCAAGGCGAGAAGTGTTGTACGTCCCTTCCCTCCCTCTCCCTCTCGCCTAATTCTGCTCCCTCTCCTACGACTTTAGCTGACCGAATTTCTTTCCCTTCCTTCAGGCGTCAAGGGCACATACTGCAAGTACGACTCGGAATGGTGGTCGTACTGCGCCGCCAAGCCGTCTAGCTCGCACTACTCCTCGAGCTCACACCGTCCGACCACCACGACTCACAAGCCAACGACCACGACTCACAAGCCGACCTCGACGCACAAGCCGACGACGATGACACACAAGCCAACGACGACGACGCACAAGCCGACAACGACCACGCACAAACCGACGACGACCACGCATAAGCCGACAACGACCACGCACAAGCCGACGTCGACACCTCCCGTCAGCTACCCGACCGTCGCCAACAAGCCGAAAGAGCTTCGCCTCTCGCCGAAATGGGACATCAACGCGCCACCGCAAGACCGCGAGTTCTATTGGGAGATCTCCGAGGTTCCCGGCGCAATCGATGGCTGTGAGTGTCCCTTATTCGCTTCGTCGGTTACTCGAATCGAGCTGACTTCTCTGCGCTTCTTCTCTCGCAGTCAATCGGACCATGTGAGCTTTGCGATCGTACGCTGCCTTCCGATCGCGCGCTCCCTCGCTGACTTTACTATTCCTCGCGCCCGACAGGCTCGTTGTCAACGGCCAGTACCCAGGACCGCTCATCGAGGTCAATAACGGTGAGCTATACGTGCGACGACGTGTCGGCGAAGTGCCGGTGCTGACTCGCCGACTCGTGGGCAGGCGATACCGTCGTCGTTCATGTCACGAACCGCCTACCGGAGGCAGTCACGCTGCACTGGCACGGCCTGCACCAGAACGGGACGCAGTGGCAGGATGGTCCTTCCGGCGTCACGCAGTGCCCAATCCGGCCTGGAGTCAGCTACACATACCGCTTCCTCGTCCACGATGTCGACCAGTACGGCACTTACGTAAGTCTTATCGTCCCTTCCTCTCCGTCTACGGCGAACACTGACTCTCTGGGAGTCCACCAGTGGTGGCACGCTCACCGTCGCGCTCTGTACATCGACGGCATCACCGGTCCGCTCATCGTCCATGCTCGCAACGACCCGCTCAAGCGCGGTCGCGACTTTGACATCGATCAGGTTCGTCCTCCCCTGCTCAGCAGCGCTCATCCTGTGAGCGCCGAGCTGACGTTCGGACACCTGCAGGTCATTATGCTGCACGATCACTACCATCAGCTCTCCGAAGTGATCACCGAGGGCCTTCTCACCGCGCAGGGCTTCAACGGCGTGCGTTCTCGCTTCCTTCACCGAGTCTCCAAGGTCCCACTTCTGACCTCGACGCCCTCTGAACAGTCTGCGATTGCACCGTCACCCAAGTCGATGGTGATCAACGGCGTCGGAATCTACAACTGCGACTTTGCGACTGTCAACGACACCTGCAGGCAGCTCACCCAGCTCGACTTGCCCGAGTTGCGCTTCCCGCCGAACAAGCGCGTTCGGCTTCGCTTTATTCACGAAGGCGCTCACCGTAAGTCGGTTCACGAAGGCGCGGTCCTCCTCCATCGGACTGACGTTTCTGCGCACAACAGCTCCTTTCCGCGTCTCGGTCGATGAGCACGTCCTGAACGTCATTGGTGAGCAGGAGTGGTCTCCAAGGGTGCCGAGGTCCTAATTTGACCTTCTGCATCATTCAGAGGCGGACGACACGCCGGTCCATGCTCTACCCGTCCACCGCATCCAGATCGTGAGTCTTCTACACCTCGATTTCGCACAGCGCCTCCGTTGCTGACCGCATTCAACAGGCTACCGCGCAACGCTACTCGGCGATCCTCGACACGACCGGGCACAAGGTCGGGGACAGCTTTTACCTGCGATCGCAGATGAACACGAACTGTCTCGGTCCGCTCGTCCCGAGTCGTCTCCACCGGGGAAATTTCCGCCCTGACTCTCGAGTCCATCTCGCAGGACTCCCGTTCACCGATCTCGACCCAGATGGTCGCCTGATCATTCGCATCGGCGAAGATCACGACGACTTGCCCCGGACGCTGCCGACTTCGGTGGATTGGTCCGACCCGACTACGGGCAACTGCACCGACTTGAACCCTGGTGAGCCTCCGAGCTCTTCTTCTTGATCTTACCTGCGGCTTACCTGACGTGCGGGCGTATACAGCTCTGCTGTCGCCGATCGTCGCCCGCGACGCTCCATCGCACGTCGACCACGTTCGCGTCTTCAACTCGAGCTTTGCTGTCCCGTCCGGCATCTTCAAGTGGACCATCAACGACATCACTTTCGAGAACTTTGCTTTCGAGTGAGTCCAAGGTCGGAAGTGAAGCACCGAAGACTGTGGAGCTGAGTTTCGGCCTTCCTCGCAGCCCGCTCCTGCAGCGCGTCCAGCGCGGCGAGAGCATCCCGCCCATGCGGACCGCCGTCATTACGACCGGACTCGAAGTCATCGATCTCGTCATCCAGAACATTCAGGGCGCCGACCATCCCTTTCATCTTCACAACACTCCGATGTATGTGCTTTCGAGCGGTCCCGGCCTGATCACGCCCGAGTTTGTCCTTCTCCCTCTTCTGCATAGCTCCTACGTGTACGTCTTGACCGTTGATGACGTCTCCAGGCAAGCCTCGCGACTCCAGCACAACCTCACGAACCCGCTTCGCCGCGACACGATCACCGTCGCTCCCGGGACTTACCAGGTTGTCCGTTTGATTACAGACGTTCCTGGGGTCTCTCTCCTACACTGCCACATCGTTTTTCGTGCGTCGTATGCAGTCCGTGCGCGAACACCGGAGTTGACGCCGCTTCGCCCGCAGACCAAGTTCAGGGCCTTCTCGGCGTCATCGTCTCGCAGCCTGACCGGATTCGCCAGTTCCAGATTCCTCAAGACAACCTGGATGTACGCTATAGAGGTGGACTTCGACCAGGATACGGCACAAGCTGACTCGAAGGCCCTCCGCAGCTCTGCGCTGGCGGCAACACTTCGGCCATCGATCCCGGCCGCAAGCGCTCCCTCCCGCCCCCTCCCGCGCTTCTCCCCGCCGAACCAGTCGCTGCTGCCGCGGTGAAGTCTAGTCGGAGGTCGCTGAGGCACTGGTGCGCCTCCCTTTGCGTTCGTTTCGGTTTGCGCGTTTCCCAGGCTCACTTGACCCTTTCCTCGCGCAGGCTCGACTTCTAAGCCTTCGTGACGCTCCTTCTCGGTCCTTTCTCCCTTCCATTAGATGCCTCGCTCCTTTGTTGTCTACCTTTCTTTGTAGACTTGTTTGACGGGCTCCTTGCCAACTCCGCCTCGTTGCCTCTCTGCTGTGCGATGCTCTCCTTCCCCCGGATCACACTACCGCGACTCCGTCCGCGCTCACTTCGGTCATGGGCGTATGTCCTCGTCAATGGCTTTGAGCGCGATGGCACAAGGCACGCATCGCGAGTTCTCGAGTGCGGTGGAAAAGCGGACCAGCTCGTCCGCCATTACGGTCCCTCCGTCGAGTCTCGCTTTTCACTTCGGGTAGGCTATACACGCAATCGAAGCGTCGAAAGAGAGAAGGCGCAGGGCACGAAGAGTCGGAGCGATCTGGCTCTCGACGGACCTTCCCGGTCTGGACTCGGTGCAGCGAGCTCAACTGGCACGTCCTCTCGCTCTTCGCCCAAGTCGGAGAGTTTCCGAGTGAGTGGGAAGCTGCCATGATACAACACAAGAGAGAAAGACAGATAGAGTAGCGACGGCTCGCCAAAGGAGAGGAGAGAGCGAGAGAGAGTACAGTCGGAAGTCGGGGAGAGGAAGGGCGGAGACGGCAGTGCGTAAATGACGCTCCCGCTTATGTAGAGCGACCGCATGACCCGAAAGCTACCGAGTGCTCTTTGCCCTCAACAGCAGTCCGCCCCTTCCGACCGGTTCTCACGAGTTACTCACCGTCGTTCGCCACAGACCTCCTTGCATTCGTCAAATCTTTACAACGTTGGACTCGTCTGATCACTCGAGTCCTTCTCGTCCGCCTTGTCGTTTGTGATCTGTCGCTCGAACCGATTCGCGCCTTCGACCTTGCCGAGCGCGGCTGCAAACGAGAAAAGCTCGCTGTCAGTCGAGGCTGAGCGCAAGCTCAATTGCGCAAAACTCACTCTGCCGCGGGCCATGGAACCAGTGCCGAGCCCATCCGAACCAAGAAACGATCACGTAGACGAGGACGATACCGACAGCGACCGGCGCGTAATTTAGAGTCTGAGTGTCGACTGCGGGAGGAAGCGCCGTCAGTCAAGGTGCAACAATACGAGATTGAGGCGGCAGACGAACCTGGGTTGATTGTGGGCAGACAGAAGCAGATCGTAATAAAGATGACGTAGCCGGTCGCGATCAACGCCACGGGTCGACTGAACTTGCCGAGCGTGAAAGGGCCTCGGACTTGCTGGAAGCGCTTTTGGTCGAACGCCACGCCGACTGCAATCGGAATCGCGTACGAGATGTACAGACCGATGGTGGCGATACTCGTGACGGCGGTGTAAGCCACGACACTGCCGAGCGCCGGGAGAGTGAGGCAGAAGGCGAGCACGACGGCGAGCCAGATCGTCCGGAGTGGCGACTGGGTCCGCTTGTCGACGTGGTCGAACCATCTCGGAATGCCGCTGTCACGGCTGAAGGCGTAGAACATGCGACTGTTCGACGTGAGAGAGCAAGTCCCGCAGAGGGTCACGCATGCGATGATGATCGACATCGCCGCCGTGCCGCCGTTCTTCCCGAAGACGTCCGACATGATCTGGATGACGGGTTGACCGGTAGGCGAGGCGATCGTGTCACCAAAGCTCTGGATGCAGAACAGGAGCGAGACGAGGTAGAAGAAGCCGAAGATGGCGGACACTCCGACACTCATGATGACTCCCTTCGGAGCCGCTTTGCCGGCGTTGCGAGTTTCTTCCGCCATATGCGCACTCGCATCGAAGCCTGTCCGGGGACGAGTCAGCAGACGGTTCGTCGCACGACCTTGGGCCTGAGAGCGGGGAACGGGGACATAGTCCCAGCGAGGACTAGAAGATCGGTTCGAAGACGTACCGGTGATGGTGAATTGACTCATGAGGATGCCGGTGAGGGCGACGTATGCGGGAGACGCACGAACGCTCCAGGTCGGGTCGCCGGTCGAATCGTTGAAAGTGGCAAACACCTCCCTCGCCGTCCGGTGAGTCGGGGCCTTGACGAGAAGTGCGACGCAGATCGAGAAGACACCGCAGGAATGCAGGACGACGGAGAATCGGTTGACCCAGGCGAGGACCCTGATGCCGAGCGAGTTGATGACGCCACCAAAGACGAGGAGACCGGCGCTGATCTGCGTTCCGTCAACGGGTCAGCGCAGCTCTCCTACACTCCTACTGATGCTGATGAAGCTCACTCCGACGAGGCGCGACGGTGTGGACACAAAGCCGTACTGGGACGCGACGGCTGCGACTGTGCCGAGAAAGCTCGTCAGTTGCCGCCTTCACATCTCGGTGAAGGATCTCGAACGTACTGAGGTTGGCGTTTCCAAAGACGATGCCTGTCGTCACAGCTGCTTGTCCGAGAAGGTTGAACCATCCAGTAAGGTACGAGACGAACGCGGAGTGTTGTGGTCGGGACAGCAAGGCCGCCCTGGTAGAGAGCAAGACCCGATCAGCGGATGGAGCGTCTCCCTCGTTCATACGATATAATTTTACCAGTGATAGGGACCACCGCTGGTTGGCACGCTAGATACGACCTCGGCCATTGAGAGCGCGACGAACATGGTCATGAAGCTGACGAAGATCCAGCCGATCGACATGACTGCTGGCCCTCCGTTTGTGAGACCGAGTTCGAAGCTGGTCGTGATGCCGGTACCTGCGAGAAAGGTCCCCTGTTAGCGTTGAATTGGCGTAGAAAGACTGCCGCACTTACAGATGGAGATGATGGAAAAGCTGATGGCGAAAGATTCGAGCGTGCTCCATTCTCGACGCAGTTCTGTTCATCGTCGCGGAGGATGCCCCATCTAATCAGTGTTGTGTCGCTATGCGCGCGAGACCGTAGACGTTTGGGCGCCAAAGGAGAGCGGAGAGCTGCAGCGGGCTATCTCACCTTGCTCGTAACCGAGCTCTCCCAGTTTCGCCGCGTCCTTGCTCTGAAAGTCGTTCGTCCCAATCTCCTGCACGCTCAGTACGTCCGCCTTATGCGACGGCATCGTAGCGAGCTGTTGTCGGGGGCTTGTTATCTAGGCGAGCGCGGGGCAGGAGTGATCGGGGCGCTGATTGCGAGGGGGAGGACAGCGAAACGAGCTGGCGCAGAGTTCGTCTGATTCAGGCGCACGGCAGCAGGGATAGCAGCAGCACAAGCTTCGAGTATGCGAGCAAGTAATCGCGTAAAGATGAGCGGAAGCATCTAGAGTTTGATTGCGACGCCAGCGCTTATCCGCGCATTTGCGGGGCAAAGCTAAGCGACCAGCGAGAAGATGCGATCGAGATATCGAGATCGTCCGTGATCCCGTGGTCAGATAAGCCAACACCATAGCGAGGGACCGTCAGCCGTGAAGGGCAAAGGGAAGAGAGAGAGTGAAGGAAAAGACCTCGCACCGGGCGAACAGCCAAAAGCTCTCAAATGGAACGCCGAGCCAAGCTTACTAGATTGCTCTAGAGGGGGTTTTACCCCGTCATCTTCTACTGTAGAAGGCGACATAAAAAGACACATCCCCCTCCTCGCCAATCCATCTCCACCGTGGTCTCCTCTTGAAATGAAAGGCCGGCTCGAATGGACTCCCCGAGGGACGACCTAGAAGGGCGGCATGCGGGTCAGCTCCCTCTCGCAAAGCTAGATGTCACCCTCGCTCGTCGACTCACTGGTTCAACATCGGGTTCTCGCTGGTGTACGGCCACTGGTAGTTGATTCCGCTGAGCGAAGGCATCGAACGCGTACTAGGTCCTCTGTCGGTCAAAGAATGAGGGGGTCAGGCTCAGAGCCTCGTGCAAGAAAAGGTTGAACTCACACGTCAGAGAACGAAGAGTCTCGAGCCCGTGCGGGCCAAAGACGACTTCTAACCGCTCCAGGGAGGATGCTGAAGGCGAAAGGGAGCGCGGGACCGCTTATGAAAAGAAAGGTGGACGAAGAAGCGGACGAAGAGAAAGAGAAAGAGAGAGCGACGCTTCGAGCCAAAGTCTTTCTCGCCCGCGTCCCCCTTATCTGGATCCTCGAACTGCCGCGCTCGAGAGCTTTTCGCCACCTGACTCATTGTGGGGTTTGCTTCGTCATGCTCTTGGCACCCCGCGCGGACGGGCGGCAAGCTGACGCAGCGCCGAGTCGGACTGTCCGCGGAGGCGGCGAAGGCGTCGGCGGACGGACGGTCGCCCTGGTCCCGGCATAACGGGCATGTTGTATGCCATAGCGCAGACGAGAGGTATACGGCTGCCGTGTAGGGTCAGCGTAATACGAGCAAGAGGAGCGGCAGTCCCCTTCAGCCGGTGGTCCGCTGTTCGGAGCAAGAACGGGACTTGGCAGTCCCGAAAAAGCGGCTAGATGGGCTCCGCAGATGGCAACGAGCCTAAGAAGCTTGGACGCGTCGGTGAGGACGCGACAGACCAGTGTCCGCGAGAAGCGTGAGGTCGGCGTGTACAAGCTGAAGCGAACCGGGAATGGCGACCATGAGGTTGATGAGCTGGAGGGTCTTCCGAATCGGTTGACTGCAGGCGCGGTGCGCTGTTGGACAGCGTGAGTCATCTCCTGGTCTCACTCGATGCGAATGGTACAGGCAGTGCTCATCGCCCCTATTCAGAGGGCGTCCATCAGGATAGTGTGTGGCCGCTCTCGTTCGCCCGTGGCACGCTCGTACTCGCCCCCGCTGGCATTCAGGTCCATAGCGAACATCGGTCTTTCCAGAGGTATGGAGAGAGCTAGCGGGTCAGCAGTTCCCCCGTCCCTGATGTGTTCGGCCGAGTCAAGTCGAGCACGGCGGCAGGGCCCGAGGGAGGCTGCCGCCGGCGCACGAGGCGCTCCTCTCCAACGCTAGCAGGACCGGCAGAAGGAGAGGATGCTCGACTTGGTTACGCGGGGGAGTGAGGGGCGATGAGGGGCGAAAGCCGGGGCGAAACTGGTTCGCATCATAAGGGTAAACGATGATTGGGCTTGCGCTCGGGCGGCGTCCGCAGGGCAGCCGAGACCTTCTCATGTAGTCCCCTCAGCTCTCTGCCACTTGATACGGAGTGTGGGTATATTGGTGCAGCCCCCGAGGGTCTGTAGAGCCAGAAAAATCGAGTTGAAAATCGCTGTGATGCAAAATATACTGCTAGATGTTCCATCTAGCCATTTTTTTCCTCTCATCGAGGCTTGCGAAAGAGAAGTACAAAAGAACATGCAAGGGGGGTCGGTGTGCTGCGTCATGCACACACAATCTCTATCAGAGGATCCGGAGCAAGCCAACTCAAACTTGCACGGTCCGTCCGAGCGCGCCCGAGTTGAACCTGCCGACGGCGCCTCCTCTCGAACCACCGCGACCCCCTCGTCCACCACCGCGACCGCCGCCGCCGTGCCGCCTCTCTCGTTGCTGGCCGTCCCGTGCGCCAGTCGAGTCGCCACCACGGTCGCCGCGGACTCCCTCGGCCCGCTGCTCACCCTGCGAGAGCTTCGCCTCGAGGTACCGCTCCGAGTTGTCCGTCAGCTGGGCTGCCCGGTCGACGAGCTGGAGCGCCAATCGCTGGAGGTGCGACACCTCGCGCGACGACGAACCCGAGCCGGAAGCGCCCGCGTTGGCCGCGGCGTGGAGGACGACCACACCGGCGACCTGGTCGAGGGATGCCGGGAGCGTCTCGTCCCAAATCATCTTGCTGACAATCGAAGTCGTGGTCGACAGCGGGAGCGAGTACAGCGACGAGAGGTACGAAAGCGAAAGGGTCGAATAGATGTTGGCGTAGGTGAAGAGGTATGTCCGGAGGCCCTCCTCTTGGATCTTGCTGCAGATGGTGCGAGCATCCATTTTCGTCAGCAGTGCACAGGACTGAGGATCATCTAGAGCGCGGCAGCACAACGTACCGAGCGAGCATGTCCTTGACGGCCTTCTCGTCCGGCATGAGTCCCCACACCTTGATGGCGTGGACGAGCTCGACACACTTTTGCCAGTCTCCGGTCTGGAGCGCCTTGGCCGCCTGCATCACGTGGTCGCGCTTGTTCTCGGGCGGGCCGACAAACACTTGCCGGTTCGCATAGTCGAGCATCCTCCGGAACGTGCGCGAGATGACGCGCTTCCGGAGCTGCTCGGCGTCGCCGGCGGCCTGGGCCATCAGCGGGACCTCAAGGAGCATCGACGAGACGAGGTAGACGACCTCGAGGAGCTCGAGGTTGATGTGCATGTGGAACGGCAACTGGCGCAACCGCTCGGCGCGCTCCTGCTCGGGCGTCAAGGTCGTGTACCGCTGCGCCTGGACTCCCTGCGCGAGGAGCTCCTTGACGCGCTGCGTCGCAAAGATCTCCTGCAGGGTCGACTGGGCCTCGCGGATCAAGCCGAGGCGGAACGCGCACAGGCCGACCTGGACGACGGTCCGGTTGTACAGGATCTGCGTATCGACGTCGGCGTTGCCGACCGTGTCCTGCAAGTGCGACATGAGGAGCATGTCGCGCGCCGTAAAGTAGTCGTCGTGGAGGGCATAGTGGTAGATATGCGAGAGCATGGCGCGCGTCCGGAGGAGCGAGTTGTCGGTCTTGTACAGGCGGATGCACAGCGCGCGGATCAGCTCGACGGGCGACGACTCGGCCGCCTTGGCCGGTTCCGACGCCCAGATCTGCGACTGGCTCGCCGTCTCGGGCAGGCTCGCCTCGAGGGCGCGGACGACGGCGTCCGGCTTGCAGTAGATGTGCTCGATGCGGCGCATGACGACGCGGTCGAGGTGCTCGCGCTCCTGGGTCCGCTCAAAGAGGACTTGCGCGAGGACGACGGTCGCGTAGATGACCTTCTCGTCCTTGAGGCGCGCGATGTACTCGTCCGCGTGCGGGTCGAGCGACTTGAGACTCCGCGTGAACTCGTCGTCGAGGCGGTCGACGAGCGCGGCGATGCTGCCGCGGACGACGACGATCGGCTCCTCGGCGGACGGCGTCCGCTCGACCTGGTCGTCATAGTCGGGCGCCTCCTCGCGGACGGCAAACTTGGGCTCGGCGAGGAGCAACCCGATCAAGGTGTCGAGCTGCTCGCGCGCGGCCGACCACGACTCGAGCGGCATGTACGGGTTCACGGCGGGGTTGTAGTCGAGCAACGCGGCGATCAGCGCGAGGATGACGCGGATCTTTTGGTACGTCGTCGTCGCGACGGCGAGGAGCTGCTCGAGCGTCTTGATTTGCTCGTTCCGGTCCGTGTTCTTGCGACCACGCGCCTCGAGGACGGCCGTCAACGCCTTGTAGATGCCCTCGGACGACGTCGGGGCCTGACCGGCGGCACCGGCGGCACCCTTCTTGCCCGCACCGACCGTCTCGAAGCCGTCGTCGTCTTCGGCATCGGCGTCGGCCGCAACAGCCATCGGGCCGCCCTTCTTCTTCTTCGGGGCCGCCGCCGCGAGGGCCGCCTGCGCCGCCGCGACCGAGGGAGCGTTGAGCGACCGCTCAAACTCTTCCGGGTCGGCCTTGTACCGCGCGAGTGCCGCCTCGTGTTCGCGCTGCGTCTTTTTCACTTTTTGCTTCATCGAGTTGAGCGCCTTGGCGTTGGTTGCGTTCATCTTTTTGCGGTTCTGCTGCGCCGACGCGACCATCTCGTCGAGCGACGACAGGACCTTGAAGAACCCGACCGGGATCGTGTCGTTCGTCTGGACCAACCGGGCAGCGAGACGGACGAGCTTGTCGAACTCTGTAGACATCGAGCGCGCTCCCACGTCAGCGCCACGAACACTGTCAGGGCGCGGGTTCATGAAGCGACTCGCCGTTCGAGATGGTGTTCCAGTCGTTGATCTTTGCGCCGTTCTCGATCGTCTTGACGGACGCGTCGACCTCGTCGGCCCGCTTGCTCTTGGCCGACTTGACGACCTTGGCGCGCTCGTCGTCCGAGTCATCCGAGTCGGACGCGCCTCCCTTGAGGAACCGGCCGGCGGGGCGAGCGGCAGCGGCCCCTCCGGCTGCCGCCGCCGGGGTCGCGGCAAACTGGGACGCGCGCTTCTTGGGCGCGGCGTCCGAGTCCGAGTCCGAGTCGGAATCCGAGTCCGAGTCCGAGTCACTACTAGACGACGACGACGAACCCGAGCCGGCCTTTT
Organism: Rhodotorula taiwanensis; assembly: GCA_002922495.1. Classification (NCBI taxonomy): domain Eukaryota; kingdom Fungi; phylum Basidiomycota; class Microbotryomycetes; order Sporidiobolales; family Sporidiobolaceae; genus Rhodotorula; species Rhodotorula taiwanensis. Next base: position 49,092 of record PJQD01000086.1, on the reverse strand, counting down.
TCAGGAAGCGGTTGGCGCCCGCCGCGGCGGCCGGGGCGGCCTTTTTCGGTTGCTGTTCGGTTTCCGAGTCGGAACCCGAGCTGCGGAGCTCTTCCTCGTCTGACGACGACGACGCGGACGAGTCCGAGTCGTTGGCGCTGCGGAAAAAGGACGACATTTCTCCTTTGGAAAGTCTGCGAGGCGGTGCGACCGTGAAAGTGTCAGTTCGAGTTGGTCGCTTGTTCGCGAGCCAGCAGGGGGCTCGACGCGAAACTGGTGCTGCTAGCAAAGTCGGCGTGTCGGTACTCGATGGCTGCAGGCCCTGTAGCGAGTCGCCCCACGTGACTTTTTCCGCGAGTTGGTCGCGACGAGCTGGCCCGGTCGCGTTGTCGAGGTGTGACGGTTTATAGCGACGGGGAGGGGTGGCGCTGACGTGCTCAGTAGCTCTGACTGGGTAGGTTGAGCCTACTTGTATCGTCTGGCTGTGTCGCGCGGTGGTGTAGCGAGGGTGGAGGAATTTGGAGCAGGCGAGGAGCGACAAAAGGCGAAGCGCCCGAGAGCCAAGGTCGACTCCAGTTCGCGCAGGAGAGAAGGGGAGGTAAGGACTGACCTGGAGTGGGCGCTGAAGGTGACTCGCTGACTCTGCTGCCAGGCCCTGGTCAGTCGAGAGGCTGTAAGAGACTACGCGAGAGCGTGCCAGGGGAAGGGCGAGCTGCTGCACCTCGACTGACACCGCCTCGCTTTCCGACGGTCGACTACTGGGCTCGCCTCGCTCTCCGCCCTCTATACACCCGCCGAGTCAACAACCATGTTCTCCCGCCGTGCTGTCCAGGCTGTCCGCTCCTACGCCACCCAGGCAAAGGCTTCGGTCGTAAGTCGCTTCGCTCGTCTTCTCACCTCGCGCGCTCTCACTTCCGAACCGCCCGAACTGACTCTTGCATCCATACAGCACCCGCCCATCCAGATCCAGGGTAAGTCTCAACACGCAACCAGACTCGGGTTACTCCTCACTTCTCAGCCCCGCCGCGCCTCGGGACCCGATCGCACTCGGGGGTCATGCGCCGGCAGCCGAGATGCCGAAACTCGCAGAGACGGGCGGGAAGAAACTCACACGCCCTGGTTGTCTACACGCAGGCCTCGCCGGCAAGTACGCCGGTGCCCTCTTCTCCGCCGCCGCCAACGCCAAGTGAGTCTGCCTCTGCTGTCTTCGCCGGCTGGCTGGTCCCCCGCTGACGCTCCTCCCTGAACCCGTGCAGCGCGCTGCAGCAGGTCGAGAGCGACCTCAAGGGCGTCAAGGCGACCGTCGGCACCGACGCCAAGATCCACGAGTTCCTCTCGAACCCGATCCTGTCGCACCAGGACCGCGCGAGCGGACTCGACGCGCTCCTGACCGCGTCGGTCAAGGGGGGCAAGCCGTCCGACCTGACCCGGAACCTGTTTACCGTCCTCGCCGAGAACGGCCGCCTCTACGAGACCGACAAGGTCGTCGACGGCTTCCTCGAGATCATGCAGGCCCACCGCGGCGAGGTCAAGGTGACCATCACGACCGCCCAGCCGCTCGAGAAGGACCTCCAGAAGCGCCTCGAGGACGCTCTCAAGAGCTCGCAGGTCGCCCAGTCCGGAAAGAACCTCGTCTTTGAGAACAAGATCAACGAGGCCCAGCTCGGAGGCGTCGTCATCGACGTCGGCGACAAGACGATCGACCTCTCGGTCGCGTCCCGCGTCTCGCGCCTCAACCAGCAGCTCGAGGGTCCGTTTCCCCCGCTCCTCTTATGCGCGCCTCTTGTCTCAGTCAGAGCTGACTCCGTCGGACCATTCCTGTTCGCAGAGGGCATCTAAGCGGCATCCGAGGTGGTGACCGAGCAAGGGAGGTAGAAACAGTTCCCCAAGAGTCGCCTGTCGGACTCGGTGGCGTTCCGCTTCCCCTCGCGTGTGTAATCGAAAAGCAGTGGGATAGATCTCGAAACCGTTCCGAGAGCCCCCGTGCGCTCGGCGTCTTCTCTGTTCGGCTCGACGTCTTTCCTTTGTTCACGAATTCCGCGGCACGTTCGGAATGAATGCTGGGATCGAAACTCTGACGCGACTACTGCTTCTCATGGACGGTTGTCGTCCTCGCGCACTCTACTTGCACGTCTCTCGCCGCAGCTGTTCGGGCTCGCGGGAGAGAAACCGCTATGCGATTTCGAATGCCTCGAACCCTCCCGAAACTCCCTACAAGATCTATACACGGCCGGTCACCGCTTACAAAGGCCATTCGCTGCCAAGGGGGATCTCGAACGTCAGTGGGATGCAGGACGGATGCAGCCGACCGTGAAAGCGGTGAACTTACAGGTCCTCGCCAAGGTTGTGGTGAACCGACTTGACCGCTGCAGACACCGCAAAGACTCGGTCAGGATCCGATCAGATCTCGCGCCGACAAGCGGGCCTTAACCAAAGAGGGAAAGGGCACGCACCGAGGTACTCCTTGATGCCTGCGAGGCCGAGTTCGCGGCCCATGCCGGATTGACGCATGCCGCCGAACGGCACGGCGTTCGACAAGAGGTTGTAGCTGTTGACCCAGACCGCTGCACGAGAATGAACCGTATCATGAGTCAGTCCACTCGTTCCGGAAACCTCGGTCGCGCGCCAGGCGGGACGTTTGATGGCCTCGAGAGACTCGGGGCCCATGTGTGAATGCGGCAAGAGGACAGGGAAACGTAACAAGTCGACTTACTGCCTGCGCTCAGCTCGCCCGAGACGCGCATCGCCTGCTTGGCGTCATCTGTGCGTGAAGAAGGAGAGTCAGCCCTGGCAGAGTTAGCGGCCGTTGCACGGTCGAGCGACTCACTGGTGAATACGCCGGCGCCGAGGCCGTAAATGCTGCTGTTAGCGAGCTCAAGGACCTCCTCCTCCGAGCTAAACTTGAGCACCGAAGCGACCGGGCCAAAAATCTGTAAGAAGGGTTCGGAACGGTCAGTCCGAGATGCCTTTATGACAAGAAACCGTTTTGGCGGCGGCCAAGCATTCGCGCACCTCTTCTTGCACACACTTGAAGCTGGGCTTGCAGTTGGACAGGACGGTCGGCTCGATGAAGAAGCCCTCGTTGCCGTCCGCGTTCCACTTCTTGCCGCCAGTGGCAAGCGTCGCGCCCTCGCTCACGCCAGATTCGACATACGAGAGCACCTTGTCGCGCTGCTGCGCCGAGATCAGCGGGCCGAAGGACGTCTTCTCGTCGAGAGGCTGGTTAGGGGTAACGATAAGTCAAAATTGCGTCTCTCTGGGTTCGAGGAGAAATGGCCCGCGACTTACGTTTCCGATCGCGCAAGCCTGGGCCTTCTGCACAAGGAGCTCGACAAACTTGTCGTGCACATCCTGAAATTGTGCAGGAAAAAGGTCAGCGTGGTTCTATGGAGACGCCGCTAGTTGTGAAACGCACCTCGTGAACGAAGAGGCGAGAGCCAGCCGTGCAGTCCTGTTGAAGCCCGAATAGCGGAGATCAGCCTCGTTCGTTCCCGAAACCTGGGCAAGTCGACTGCAAGCGCACCTGGCCAGAGTTGAAAAAGATGCCGAGCGCGGCCCAGTTCGCCGCTTGCTCGAGGTCCGCGCTAGGGAAGACGACTACGGGGCTCTTGCCGCCGAGCTCGAGCGTGACCTTCTTCAGGTTGCTCTTCGCCGCCGCCTCCATGATCTTGCGACCCGTGAGGACGCTTCCAGTAAAGGCGACCTTATCGATATCCATATGGCTCGCGATGGCGGCTCCAGCGGTGGCGCCGAGACCGGGTACGAGGTTGAAAACGCCGGCAGGGTAGCCCGCTTCCGCGATGAGGTTGCACAGGTAGAGGGCGGTGAGCGGAGTGAGCTCTGAAGGCTTCATGACGATGGCGCAGCCGCTGCGCAGATTTGGCCGGACGAGTCAGTTTCTCGCTCATCGCTCTAGCTCCGCGAATGCCACGCAACAAGCGCAGCCGCTTGGACGCTCCGAAAGAAGAGGTCGACACTTACGCAGCGAGTGCGGGTGCGACCTTCCATCCCCACATGCCGATCGGCTGCATGAACGGCAAAGGTCAACACGATGGCTCTTGCGAGAGCGGATCCCGAGGCGGGCGTACGTAGTTCCACGGAATGATCTGGCCTGCAGATAGAGCGCAATCAGTAAGAAGCTCTGCGCAATGTGAGCAGACTGGTCGACTTACCGCACACGCCAAACGGCTCGAGCAGGGTGTAAGCGAGCTTCGTCTTGGGCGTCGTCTCGATCGTCTCGCCGGCGACCTTTCCGGCCCACCCGGCGTAGTAGCGCAAGCAGCCGATCGTGTCGGCAATGTCCATCTCGCGAGCGATCCGGACGCCCTTGCCACCGTTGACACTTTCCAGCTCGGCGAGGACTTCGATATCCCGCTCCATCAGGTCGGCGAGCTTGTTGAGCAAGCGCGCGCGCTCCTCGGGGCCGACCGTCTTGCCCCAGGTAGTCTTGAACGCCTTGCGGGCGGCCTTGACGGCCTCATCGACATCGGCGGCTTTGCCGTGGGCGACTTGGGTCAAGACAGCACCCGTCGCCGGGTTGAGAACCTCGAAAGTGCTCGAATCGGACGACTCGCGCTGTGCAGCGTCATGAAGGTATGGTAGAGGAGCGCGGTTCGGAGAGAAAGAGTCGGTGCATGGAATAGGGCGGAGAGGATGCAGTCAGTCGTTGCAGCTCGATTGCCGAGGTCGCGTGCGAGCTCACCCATTCGTTATTGATGAACACGCCGGTCGGCACGTCCGACTTTGAGCTCTTGAGCTGTATCGAAGCGGTGGTAGGCATAGTAGACTGGGAAGCGAAGCCTCGGCGGTAAGACGGGATGGGAAGACGAGCGGCTGGAGGTCGGGCAAGCGTAGCTAATGTAGGAACGCGCGGAAGTGCTCGTGCAGCTTTGGATAGGCTGATAGTTCGCGATGCAGTGCGGAGCATCCAGAGGGGAGCAAAGCAGCGGCGCAAGCGAGGCTGAGATAACGACGCGGCGGCGGCGGAGAGGTGGGGCAGCGGCTCTCCTCGCTAGCTTAAGCGCCCTCGGAGAAATTTTACTTGCAAGAGCCGCTTCGTTCGATCACCCGAGGCGGCTCAGGGAGAAAGAAGCCTGCAGGCAACTGGCGGGAATGGATTGTACACTCGGACCGCAATCGCAAGGTAGCGCATTTTTGAGAATTGCCGGAGAATGAACAGAGTGACACCGGGATCTGCTACGAAAGAGCGCATCAGAACAGAATGACGGGCTTGATCACCTCGCCCGATTTCCTGCAGTGGGCCGCAGTTGTCAGCGTGAAGTTTCGCCCGAGTCCCAGACATATCTGCAGTTTGTGCGCATCGCGCACGCGGGACCGCATACAGAAGCAGCCCACACACAGCTCAGCCGCGCATGTGAAGCCCGGACGAAACTTACATCGCCGCGAGAGCCTGGTCAAACTCTTCGGCCCGGAAATTGCGCACGATCGACTCGACAGGGAAGAAGCCTTCCGAGTGCATCCTGCAGGTTGGACCGCGTCAGCCCTCGTGTCCCTGCAGCGTCCAGTCGCCCTTCCAGCCAGAAAGCGCACTTCATAAGCTGCGGGATAAAGACGGGCGGGTTCGAGTCGCCTTCAACGAGCCCGGACCAAGTTTTGCTCGAGTTGACCTGGTCGGTGATGCTGCGCGAGCATAACGTCGAGTTAGATAGCGGACAAACGAATGGCGCACCCTGCGAGAAAGGCTCACTCGAACGGTGTCTTGCTACCCGGTCCAGGGTTACCCACAGAAACCACCCTGCCGAGGTTCCGGATGCTCTCCCACGCCGTCCTGAGCACGCGCTCTACGCCGGTTGCCTCGACCGCGTGGTCGGCTCCAAGGCCCTTAGTTGCCGCTTGGATGTCTTGCAGGAGCGATGGCGACCGGCCGTCAAATGCATGCGTGGCGCCTTGCGAGAGGGCGAGCTCTCGACGGGACGGGACGAGATCGACAACGATGACGGTCTTGACTTTGAGGTACAGTGCGGCCCAAACGCTGAGCGCGAGAAGGGTCAGTGACGTCCAATAGCGCCGAGTCCGTCCCGTGGCGCCGAGTCGGCAGTCGCAACAGGCTTACGCTCCAAAGCCGACTGCACCGAGTCCGAAGACGACGATACTGCTTGACGGGTCAGGCTTGAGCATATTGAGGACAGCGCCGGCTCTTTTGAGCGGCAATCAAGTTCGTGAGCGAGCGTTAGTTCCGAAAGTGGGCTTGTTTAGTGCAGCATAGGGAGCGCGCAACCAGTCAAGCTCACCCTGACTGTAGACCGCATCCAAGCGGCGCGAGGAGCGGCAAGTCGAGCCCTTTCGAAACCTTGACAACCGAAGTCTCGACCGCGAGACAATGCCGAGCAAGTGCACTCTGGCCGAAGAACGTTCCTGCGCAGAGTTCGGTTCAGGTCAGTCTATACCTGGTGCAAGAGCGCAGGTCGATGCGAGTGCCGGACATACCATGCACAGGCTCGCCGACGTCTCCAGCTGCGAGCCTCCCAACTGGCGCGGCTCCGCAGTCCGGATTCCGAACACGGCCAAAATTGCGGTCCATGAAGGCGACGCAGCCCGCCGGCCTGCCCATCTTGCAGTACCCGCACTCGGCGCAATTCGCAAAACTGAGGAGCACGTCGTCACCAGGCTCGACGCGGGTGACGGCCGAGCCGACCTTGACGACTTGACCGGCGCCTTCGTGTCCGACGATGCAAGGGAATGGGGACGGGAAGACGCCGGCTTGAATGATGAGGTCCGTATGGCACAGACCGCAGGCTGTCACCCTGACGAGGACCTCTGCGTATTGCGACGACCAGGGTCAGCTGTGGTCTCCTCTCCGACACGCGTCGCGGAGAGACCCACCGTTCGGCTGAGGGTCGTCGATCTCGATATCGCACAGCTCAAAGGGCGCGTTGAGCTCTCGCAGTACCAACGCCTGTGTTTGCAGCATGTTTCCTGGAAGGGCGCGTCGTTGAGAAGTCAGGCGGCGCTGAGGTTCCGGTAGCGGGTAGCGGAGTGAGCGCGGTCGCGTTCTTGCAGCAGGTTTGTACTCGGCGGGGTCAAGTGGATCGCAGAGGAGACTGTGCGCATACAGGGTCTCGCCGGAAGCTAAGCGAGTACTCCGTCCGAGGCAGCGAGGCAGCATGTGGGGGGAACAAGCCGGCAAGAACGTATACCCGGACAGCGCGCGGCGAAGCTAGCACCACTGTACGGATCTTAGCTCTGAAAGCAGGGGGACCATGAGCAGTAGAGCCAGCGTTTTTCGCAAAGACGTGTGACTCGCCGGTCGTAGCGAGTGCGAGTGTATGCGGTCGACAAGGTTCGAAGCGAAGGCCTGCTAGGTGAGGCGAGCGCCTCCTCATCGCAAAGGCCTGAGGAGCAGACTCGAGCTCGATCGCCAATGCCTGCGTGGCACTTGCCGCGCAAGCTGACGCGGCTGCTGCGGTACCTGGTGCTGTCGGCGGTCCTGTGCACGCTCGCTTGCTATTCGCATCAATGGTGTGCCGCGCCCGTCACCTTCTCGAGGGCCGCCTTGAACCGCTACGTGGGACACAGCGATATCGACTTTGCCTGGGGCTCGATCCTGCACCGGTTCCAGAACCACCCGCGGCCGCCGCGAGCGAGGGAACCGTTCCCGTGGAGCGAGACTCGACCACGGTCAAGAGGGCGGCGGAGGCGGAGAGGGCCGCAGGCAGAGCCATCGCCGGCATCAGGAGGCGCAAGCGCGGATGCGACGCAGCCGATCCGGGTCCTGATCGTGACGAGCGAGCTGTCGGGCTTGCACACGAACGGGGGAATCGGCACGGCCTTCTTAGAGCTGGCCCAGACGCTCGCGACGGCAGGCGGCGGAGCCGAGTTCGAGACGACCATCCTCGTCGCACACCTTGAGTCGACGTTCCCCGTCAAGAAGCGAGAGGTGCTCAAGGAAGAGTGAGTCGGCTCGCCGTTTGAACCCCTCGGTAGGGAGCTGACGTCGACGTTTGTTCCAGCTTCGCGACCAAGCAGATCTCGCTGCGCTTTGTCGAGCAGGAGCCGCAGCCGTTCTGGCCCCAAGCATGGACGCCGATCGCTTCGATGCGAGTGTGGCGGTGGCTTCGCGCACGAGACGGCGACTTTGACATCGTGCACTTCCCCGACAACACTGGCATCGGCTACTTTGCCACGCTCGGCAAGCACGAAGGTCTCGCGCTCGATAGGACCAAGGTCGTCGTCGGCCTGCACGGAGCGGACGTCGAATGGGCCGCGATGCTGAACAAACGGTACCCGGTCGACAAGTACGCCGTCGAGCTCGGCGTCTTTGAACGTCGGACGGCCGAGATGGCGGATGCCGTCGTTGCGCCGAGCGAGTACATGCTCGACTATGTTCGCTCGAGAGGCTGGACCGTGCCGAAACTCGCGCTTGTCATCCCGAACATCGTTCAGCTTCCCGCTTTACCACCGACGCGAACGCGAACTCCGGCGCAGATCCGGTACGGGGCTCACGAGGATACGCGCGTCCGGTCGATTACCGAGCTCGTCTTTTTCGGTCGTCTCGAAGAACGCAAGGGGACCAAAATGTTCATCCAGGCACTCGAGGCGCTCTACTCGAATCCGGAAACCGCCGCCCGGATGAGCGGTATCGGCAAGATCACCTTTCTCGGTCGCGACCAACCCGATGTCCGAACGCGCACCGAGGCGAGCACTCTCATCGCCGGCGCGCTCAACGGAATCAAGGAGCACACCAATGCGACGTTCGACTTCGAGTTTCTCAGAAAGCTCGACCGGGATGACGCGCTCGCCTACCTCCGTCCGCCCCACCGCCTCGCGCTATTGCCGTCTCTCGCCGACAACTCGCCGAGCACCGTACTCGAATGCATCGCGTACGGGATCCGCTTCCTTACGAGCAACGTCGGCGGCATTCCCGAGTTGATCCACCCGGAAGACCGGTCGCGTGTCATCGCGTCGCCGTTGGCCAAGGCGTTTGCGCACGATCTATTGGAGACGCTCGAGCGACTCCAACGCACCTCCTGGAAGACAGTCCGGGCCGCTCCAGCGACGCAGACCGCCGGCAAGGACTGGATCGCTTTCCACGACTGGCTCGCCGAAACGCCGACGCGTGCGCCTCGTCTCGCATCGGCGAGCTGGTCAGACAGCAAGTCGCCGCTCGTCAGCATCTGCATCACGCACCACGAGCGCTCGCACCTCGTCCCGCAACTGCTCGACTCGCTCCTCTTGCAGACAGAGACCAACTTCGAGGTGATCTTGATCGACGACGGATCGACGTCCGAGGATACGAAGCGCGCCTTGGACGAGCTCAACGACCGCTACTTCCGGAACGAGACTATTCGTGCCGACCGGCCAGGGTGGACTTTTCTTCGAACCAACAACGCATACCTCGGCGAGGCGCGCAATCGTGCAGCTCGGAGAGCTCGGGGAGAGTGGTTGTTGTTCCTGGACGACGACGACGTCTTGAAGCCGCACGCGCTCGAAACGCTCCTCCGGGTCGCCAGGCGGACCGGCGCCTCGGCCCTGTCGACTTGGCTCGACGAGTTTGCCACGGATGCGTACCCGCTTGTCGACAAGTACACCAACGGTTCGATTCAGCTCCCGCACCGAAGGACGTACTGGTTCCTTGGACAGGAACTATCGCCCGGGCTCGTCGGCAACAGCTTCGGCTCGGGCAACATCTTTGTCACCCGGACGGCCTTTGCCCGAGTCGGCGGCTTCAGCACGTACCGCGACGTAGGCGGTGAGGACTGGGAGTTCTGGACCAAGCTCGCTCTCACGGCCGGAACGGGTGGCGAGGAGAAGCACCTCGTCGTGCCAGAGGAGCTCATCTTCACTCGGAGCGATCCCGCCAGAGACTCGATGGTGCGTTGCCCGTGTGCTTGACCTCGCCTGTAGCCACTAACTTGTCCTCGGCGTCGCAGAAATTCTCGATGGACCCTTGGGACGCCCACTTCCGTTCGGCGGTGCCGGTGCTGAACGACCCTCGCGTACAAGACCTCGGTCTCGCACACGCCCTCATGCTTCTCAAGGGAGTCGTGACCCGGGAATATGCCACCCCGGCCTTTGCGGATTCGCGCAGCGACTACCAGCATGCTCAGGGCTGGAGCGGCTGGTTCTACTCGTTCGAGCAGTTGCCGAAAAACGGGGCAGACCGCGAGAACTGGGCGCCGTCGCTCGCAGCCGACAAGCTCGCTATGTTGCCCATCGATGAGACGGGTTTCGTCATGGACCTGCACCATCTCCGCCTTCCGTTTATCGATGACGCGGCCCAATCCGGTCACGTTTCGCTGCGCGGAGAGCGGATCGCAGCGATTCGCTCATTCCGCTCGCCGAAATCCATGCACGTCGCCGTCGATTTCGACTATCGCTCTGATCATGCATGCGGTGACGGCACGCGCCTCACGCTGGTCCGCACTGGCGGGCCCGGCGAACCGCCAGAAACGCTCGCGTCGTTCATGACCATGGACGAGGAGTACGGAGAATTCGGCGGCGCCGTCACTTTGCGACCCGGCAACACTTTGCATATCGTCTCGGATCCACTCGATGACGACGCGTGCGACCGAGTCGAAGTCCACCTCAAGATGACACCAATCGAGGTCGAGAACTCAAGCTGGTCAGCCCTCAGCCGTCGTGCGGCACTCGCCCAACACGAGGAGCGACGGGCGATCGAAGCGGACAAGCCGACACCCGGATCCGACGAGATTTGGACCACGGTTCCGGACAATCGTCCGGACGAAGACTCGCTCTTCAATATCGCCCTCATCTTTGACCGGAATCGATACCCGCACGCCATGTCGGTCATACGCTCAATCCGGCACTTCACGACATCTCGCACGCTTGTCTTCCATCTCGTCGTCACGCGCGACGTGCGAGAGGAGCTCGAGGAGTACTTCGCCGGCACGAATATGACGCTTCATCTGTACGATCACAACCTCTGCGCCTTCGTCGCCAAGACGGTCCTACCGTTCTCAAACCCCGAGATTCACGTGTCGGCACACTGCAAGATGTTCCTGTCAGAGATCGTCAAGGACGCCGAACGGATTCTTTACCTCGACACGGACGTGACCGTCTTGTCGGATCTTTCCGCGTGCTACAACCGACCGTCGGCGAATCCGGCCGCTCTGCTCTCGATGTCGGTCGACATGGGCGATGCCTGTCAGCGCAGCCCGAACGCCTGCTGGCCGATCGGCATGCACTGGCGTATTCCGCCCGGACTCGAATGCGGCAACGTGCCGTTCCGTCATGCCCGCGAGCGCGTCGCGCCGCAGTCGTGCGCCGAAGAAGGCGAGCTCGAAACGCTTCAGGTGAATGGTGGCGTCATTCTCTTCGAGCTCGCGAGAATGAAGGACGCCGGCTTCCTCGAGCGCTACGTCCAGTCGATCGTCCACCATTTCCGCATCATGGACAACAGGCTCGCTCGATGGGGCGAGCAGGATTTCATCAATTCGTTCTTCCGTCTCTTCCCCGAAGATCTCGAGCTCTTGCCCTGCGGTTGCAACTACCAGTGGTTCGGGGCCCGTCGGGAGGTCAAGTGCGGCGCTCAGCCTGTGCATATCGCTCATCACTGGTGCGTGCGAGTCACAGTCTGTCTCGCGTACATGCTGACCCGAAATTCTGCAGGGCCCACGGCATTGCCGCGCGAACGCAAGACCCGTACAACACGTTATTCTACCACTTCGCCGATAATCGCCCCGACGCTCCCTTACCGACCGTCCCTGACCTTTCGGCATCGGCGGCCGGTGCGCCAAACTCGTCAGAGATCGACGTCGTCCACACGCGGAATTGTCCGCGACAGGATCACGACTGCTCGCCAGCCTTCGAGGAGTGCGAATTCGGCAAACCAGTACTCGCCGTCTCGAGGATCTTGTCGGCTACCTTCGCGGCCGACCTCTCCGACTCCCTTGAAGCACAAGCTTACCCGAAGCTGTCACACCTCGTCGCGGTTCCAGAGGGAGTCGATTTACCCCCTGCTACCTTTGAACGCGACGAAGTTGCGCTCAAGAGTGACCCCGCCGAGCGATATGCGGCCCTTTGCGAAAAGTGCGGAGCGCTGGCACGCCCCGATAGCACATGCACGACGCCGCCTGAAGGAGCCTCCGACCGCAAACGGTACTTTGACTGCGTGTGCTCGATCCCAGACGAAACGACGACCGCTCTCATCGACTTGACGACCCGGGCCGCTCAACGCGAGGATCCAGCTTGGCTGCTGTATATCGACGATGATCGGCTCTTTGTCGCGCCCGAGTCTCTTTCGCATCTTATGGCGCGCGTTGACTCGACTCAGGACTTGATCCTATTCCGCTCGAATACGTCAACGGCCGAACAGACGCACCCGTTCAGACGCAAAATTCTGCCCAAGTCGACCCTCGAAGGCGTCGGCTTCCTGTTCCATTCTTCCCATCTGGACTTAGCCAAGTGGGATCCATCAACCGGTTGCGGGCGCTGGCGCCTGCTGAACCAACTCGCATCCCGCCTACGCGTCAAGTGGCTCGATATCGTGCCGACTATGGAGCATCCGCTTCAGCGCCATCTGCCAGCTACTCAGGCCAGCGAATTCAAGACTTCGATCGTTATTCTCGAGACCCGAGGCCGCCATTCGTGGTCGGATGAACTGGTGCTCCGCCTGCAGGTGCCCGAGTACGAACCACTCGTGGAAGACATCATCGTCGCCTCGGTCGACGCCGTCGAGGGAGCATACGGAGACGACATCGTCGTTTTCAACCCGAGCCCCGGATCGGGGCTCAGCGAAATCGCCGCGCTGGCCGCGTCGGATCGCATTGTACTCTTGAGCGACAGCGTCGCTATAGACAAGGTTAGTCAGCCGCTGTCCCGTGGTCTCTGTTCTGCGTTGCTGACACTCTGTGTTCGGTCACGCTAGCGCGCCTTGACCTCGCTCCTCACCTTCCACCTCGACGAACCGGCTCGTCTCGCCGGTTTGTTCGGCGGTTCGGACGGCGAGGGCGAATTCCCTCCACCGCTTCTGACGCACCAAGAAGACTTTGACCCCTATACGGAGCCCGACGCGCTCGTCGGCTCGCCCACCTGGACCCACCTCTCCTCTCGGGTCGTTCTCACTGCACGCTCCCACCTCGAAGAGCTAGCAGAGCTACTCGAGGCGCGCGAAGACGCCGGTGGCGACCCTCTGCACCCCATCTGTCACCCAGTCTTGCTATCGGCGATCAGCACACGATCGGCCGGTGGACTCGCACCGATGCGCGTCCTTCTTCCGACCAAGAGTGTGACCGACAGAGTGTACGATTGCCGAATGCGGAACTATGCCGACGTTGCTCTCGGTGTCGCCGCCGGCGACTGGGCGATGCCGCGCGAACAGGCGGGTCACGAATTCGCTGCGCATAGCGACGGTCACGACTTCGCCGCGCATCGCGACGGTCACGACGATGCCGCCTCGGGCGACAAGGCCGGCGCGCATGATATCCCTACTATCGACGAGGAGGACCCGTTCGCCGACCTGGAGACGCCGACTTTGGCCGAGTGTATCGCGTCGGTGAACGAGATCCTCGGCTCGGAAGACTGGACCGTCACAGGCGACGACGTCGGCGTCTCGGGTCCGCTCGGAAACAAGATCAAGATCGAAAAGGCCAGCAGTATAGAGGTCTCGCAGTGGGAGGAAGCGCGCGTGATGGAGCGATGTTTGCGGAGGTAGGAGTTCGAGGTTGTACACGAGGTGCGCCGATTGGGAAACTTGTTGTCATCGTGTTCGAGTCGCATTGCATCCAGCCGTTCACTCCGGCTGCATTCATCGCTCGCACGAGACATTGAGAGACTAGACGGCCTTCGTAAAGTGCAGAGAGAGTGCTCTAGGATGTGTGGATGCTCTACGACGGCGCCGATGGACCGGACGTGACCTTTTTGATCTTTCCCTGCCTCATCATGCGCTCTATCTCTTCCTTGATGGCGGTCCGCTTCTCGTGCTTGACGAGCTCTTTGACCGCCAGCGGGAAAACGGCGCCCGTCCCGCCCCCCCAGCCGATCCGCCAGTCGACGATCGGGTCTGCACGGCTCTCGCCGACGTTGACGAGGCCGACGGCGCCGCCTTGCTCTTTCACTTGACGGACCAGGCGATACGCCGAGAAGGTCGCAAGCGAGGTGCCCGCGCAGAGGAGTTGCGACGATTCTTTGACGAGATGTTCCGAGTGGCGCCTTGTGAGCGGTTCGAGCGATTCACCGAAAAAGATGACGCGCTATGAGGTCGCAGTACGCAAACAGTCAGATCTTGCGCGTTTTTGAGACGCTGAGCCGCCTGAACATGCAGCATGAGACGACTCGGCCTCACCGGTTTCATCGGCCCGCCGCAGTGGTCACACGCCGGCACGACAAAATCTTCATACTTGACTCCTGGACCGAGCTCGATATCTCCGTCCGGGTTCAACTTTTCCTCGCGCTTGCCCGCCTCGACGTCGCGCTGAAACTCGTGCCACGCCGGGTTCAATTCGCTCAACCGGTCCTGGAACGCGTCGCGTCCCGTCGGCGCATGACACGAGAGGCAATGCGCGTGACGGAGTGTTCCGTGGAGTTCGAGGATCGGTGGGTCCAGCTTCGGGAGGGGCGCGGTCGGGGTATCGGGGGGTTTGACGGAAGGTGGCGAGAGGTACGCCGTCATGTCGTCGTCAAAGGCGCGGTGATGCAGCCCGTCGACGTTTTGCTACACACAGCGAGTCAGTCGGAGCGTCGTGGAGGTCGCTCCGAGGAAGCGGAAGGCTCACTGTGATGATGGACGAGATGTAGCCCATTTTCTGCAGTGCCGCCATGGCGTAATGAGTCGGGTTGCTCTCAGCTCTTCGGACCGGTGGGTATCCTGCAGCGTGCAGAACAAGTATCCGGTCAGTGAGTCCGCATATCCATAGATAGAGATCGAGCTCCATCAAAGGGAGGACGCACCGAGGTAGGACCGCGCCCAGTACCGCCTGCGCATGTGCTCGTCGTTGATAAACTCGCCGTAAAAGATTGGTCGATGTTTCCGGATCGTGTATGTGCCATCTTTGCCTCGGTACGCCTGCGCCGGGAACATGGGGGGAGTCAGCTTTCCTGACGTCGGTCCAGTGCCTGCCTGACATCATCCCGCCCGGAGTTGCAAGACGAGCGATCCCGCTGGGTTCGCCAGTGTGGGCTCACCCTGATTCCGCTGTCAACGCTGACGCCCGCGCCCGTCAACAAGGTCGTCTTTCCGTTCCCCGATCTGAGAAACTCGACGAGGAGTTGCACGCTGTCGGCGAGCGAGAGGAACGGCGCCGGCGGGTGCAACCCTTCAACGAGTCCCGGAACGCGAATCTCCCCGAGTCGGCTGATATTGGGTCGCATGCGGCAGTTGACTGTGCCCCTTGAACGTGGTGATAGCTCCGGTACAGCGAGAGGAGGAAAAGCGGGTGTCGGCCGGGATGTGGCGGAATGTGCGGATGAGGAGATCGGCTAAACGAAGTGGGTCGGAACAAGCACAGTCAGATACAGGAGCCGAGTCGGATGACAGCGAACGAGACGAAAGAACGAAAGAGCGAGTGTAAGGCTATAGCCGTGAGAGTGATCGACCGAGTGTTTGAAAATTTTCTCGTCTCGTTCAAAGTCGATCGTGTCGGTTCTTTTCCGCTGCTTCCCAACGCGCGTACTCGCTCCCAATCTACCGTACAGATTCCCTTCAGTCAACATGGTAAGCTCCGACGCCGTTTCCGCCCCATGGCAGATCACTGGTGCCGTTGTCTCGAGCTGTTTAATGTCGCGCTCGTGCACCGGCTCGACGCTCCTCGCCGCTCTCGACACGCCGCGCGGACCGGGTCGAGCTGCAATGGCGACCAACGGATCGAGAGCTGACTCCTGCCCGCGATGATCTGACAGGGTAACGGCGCCAAGGCTCAGATGAAGCGCGACAGGAACGCCAAAGACGCGAAAAAGGGTCCGACCTCGCAACTCGACAAGTTGAGTCTCGCACGGCGACGCACAGGCGCTTGTCGGACCGCGCGAGGGGATGACGAGAGAGCGCCATGCCGTCCGGCGCGGATCGGAAACGAGGAAGACAGGAGTGCTGACCCCGGACCCTCCCTCGCTTGCGCAGGAACAAGGCCGCGATGAACATCATCTGTACCATCTGCCGCCAGCAGTTCTTCATCACGACCAAGGCCCCTCAGTCAGTCCGCGAACCGCTGCTCCGGAAGGGAGACGAGAAACTGACAGGACGCTGTTCTCTGGCCGCCAGACTCGAGGAGCACAGTCAGAACAAGCACAGCAAGCCGATGGCCGACTGCTTCCCCAACTTTGGCAAGGCATAGTCTCGAGCGAGCACTTGCGATCATAGACGCCTCACTCGGGGAATCTCCTCGTGCGGGCAGGAGGGTTCCGGCGAGGCAGTTCGCCGCACGCGCTGAGCCGGCCTCCGTGTTGTACTTCTTCCTTTCTTTTTTACCCATAACGCATCATTCCTTCTCCCTCAATCGTAATCTTACCCTCATGTCGTTCCCCTACTGGCTCGCTCTCGTGAACCGGAGAGGAGTTTCGCCGGTTCCCACGGACTTGTGAGAGGTTCGGCTCCGGGTCCGGTTCGCCGATGACGGCGCCTTGTCATTCAAACGCTTCTCTCTCTTCCTCTGCTCGCTCAGCTCCTCGTGCACACGCGCGCAAAGGACATGACGACCCTCCCGCCCGAATTGATCTCGCTGTGCCTGTCCCAGCTCGATCCAGACGACCGCGAGACAGTTCCGACGTTGCTCTCCGCTTCGCTCGCGTCGTCATCGTTCCGCACGCTCGCGACATCCCACTCGCTCTGGAAACGACTTGCAGACTGCCACTACCACCAGTACAGGCGGCCGACTGAAGGGGGTGAAGAACCGATCGACGCCTTCCGGTACTATGCCTCGCGAGCCGAGAAGGACCAAAGGGCGCGCGAGATCGTACGAGACATCCAGCGGCCGCTGAACCGCTTGCCGCTCGTCGACGAGCTGCGCACTCGACTCGGCAGCGACGTGATCGAAAACCGGCGGTGGGCCGCGACCGAATTCACCGAGGAGAGGCGACCCGAGACGTGGCTCTCGTTGCGGTACTGGGCGGGCGAATGCCGCAAGACCTTGTTGCGCGACGAGGCGCTCGCGACGTGGAGGGAGATCGCGATCCGGACCGCGCGGGGCGAGGAACGTCCCGACGATTGCGAGCGCGGTTTGGACGCGTTCGCCGCGTTTCGAGGCATCGATCCGAAGCGGATCCCGGTCGATCGATACGACATGCGGCACCATGCTCCGCTCGTCGAGGCGACGCGGAATGCACCCTTCACGGGCACGGCGAGGCTCGAGTGGCTCGCCAAGGAAGTCGTCGACTACATGCGGTCGATCGGGCTGCGCCCGTCCCGAGACGGCGGGTTCCACTCGCTCGACAATCACTACACCGAGCTCGTGTGGGCTCGGACGAATCCCGTCGACGGCCAGCAGAACGAAGGGACGCTCCCGATGACGCTCGTCAGCATCTTTTGCGCCTTGATCGCGCGATTGCCCGCCGCCAAGGAGCTCGGCGTCCGCGCGAGGTTGATCGGTTACCCGGGCACAGTCCTCGCTGGGTTGAGCTACGAAGGGCAAGGAGGCCAAGCGCGCGACCGGATCTTCATCAACGTGTTTGGCGAGGGCAAGGTGCTCAGCCCCGAGAGGCTCCGAGCGATGCTCGGCGCAATGGGACAGGACGGCTCGGAGAACTTTCTGGCACCTGCCGGTGCGCGAGAGATTGTGCGTGGATTCATTGCCAGTAGATTTGAAGACAAGCGACAAGTTTGGCTAAACTCGAGGTCTGCATGCAGTGCCTCCGCGTCGCCCGCAACATCCTCACCTCGGTCCGCGCCGGCGACCGCACCATCGGCGTCCCGATCGCCCACGAACTCTCCGTCGATGCCCTCTACTCGGTCTCGCACGCCCTTTTCCTTTTCACCAGTCCGGATTCGCTCGCGAACCCTTCGATCCCTGCCGGCGCCGACACGCTCCAGTACGCCGAGTGGCTCGAGTCGCTCGTCCAGAGCGAGTACCCGCTCGACGTAGCGTACCTGACAGAGCGCGTGGGGCCGATGCTACCGGAGGACCGGCGCGAGCGGCTCGAAGCGCTGTGCGAGGCGATCCGACACGAGGACGCCACGCCGAAAGAGCAGAAACTGATCAATGCGCGGATCAAGTGGCCTGTCGGGCATGTCTTCCGACACCGGCTGTTTGGGTATTTGGCGATCACGCGCGGGTTCGACTACACTTGCGAAGCCGGCGAGCAGTGTGAGTGGGCCTGCCGCTTCCCGCCGGATTTTCAGCTGCTTACTCTGAACCGTCCTCTTACAGGGATTCGGACCATGCGTGTTGACACATTAGCGTTCGGGAGGAATCAGCCATTTTATCATGTCGTGCGTGGCGTTCTTGCGCATCTTTGCACTTCGGCGCTGATTTCCTCCCGGCTCTCGCAGATCGTCGCGGACGGCTCCGCCCGCTACGTCGCGCAGGAGAACATCACCGACTCGCCCGTACCCGACGACGAAGTCGACCAATTCTTTGAGCAAGAGTCGCTCGGGAGGTACTTTCGACGGAGGGAGCGGATCGAACCGGGAGGGAGGTGGGCGTTCGTCGCGAGCGAGGAGGTCGCGGCAGAGTATCCGGAATCGGTCGTCGAGACGTAGCGTGTACCGGAGTCATACATTGTTGAATCTTCTGGCACGCTCGAGAGAGGAAGAGGCTGATTTGGACGTCTCCGGGAGGAGGGCAAATCAGGATCGACATCGGCCCCCTCGCCCGTCTTGCGCTGTACCCCCGATCCGATCGCATATCCGAGCGTCTCTGCTCCTCTCAGGGCGTCAACAAGTATATGCATGATTGCTCTACTTCTCCTTGCCGAGTCCGGCAGCATGCAACGCCGTCTTCTGCACGCATCGCGCGATCGCAGACCGAGTCGAAGCGTCTGTAGGGAGAAAGCGCGTCGCTCGTAAGCAAATTCGCAGCGAGGAGCCGCAAATAAGAGTGCTAGAGAGACCGCGCTACCACCTACCTTCGAGGGCGAGCAGACCTGCGATCGTGCATCCTCCCGGAGCTGGAAGGGACGGTGGCACGCGACGTCAACCCTCGCCCAGAACAACAGTCAGCGAGAAGAAGCGAGGCAGAGGCATACTCGTGACGCTATCCTTGAGCGCCGCCGGGTGGATCCCTGTCTGCAGGACCATCCGGGCGGCACCTTGCATCGCTGCGAACATAGGGTTTTACGTCAGTCATGTACCTACACACGGATCGCGTACAACTTCTGGGTGCCAGGGCACCGAAGACCCGCGAGACAGTAGAGCGGGACAACTGACTCTGCGCGGCGAGTTCGAGCGCCTCTGATCTCGGCAAGCCCATCATGACTCCGCCGTCTGCCATCGCCTCGAGTACCACACAAACGAACGCCGGTCCAGATCCACACACGGCCGTGACGGCGTCAAAGTGCTGCAGTAGGATAGGGCGTCAGGGTTGGGGCTCTGAAAGAGCCAAACGGTTGTGACGCCGCACCTTTTCGTCCATGAAGCGACACCGGCCGATCGGCGTGAACAGGGCCATGAGGATGTCGCGCTGGACAGGAGTTTTCGGGTTGCTCGGGTCGAGCGATGAGACAACGATCATGCCTTCGCGAATCTGGGAGGGCGTCGAATCGTGTCAGTCGCGCCTAGGGTCCGACCTAAACCGAGTCGCTCCCTCCTCTAGGAAGCGACGCAGTCATGACCCGAGAGTGAGGTCCGACTGACTTTGCTAGGCGTGTTGGGCATGCTCCGAACGACGGTGCAGCTCTCGGGGACCCACTCGCGCATCATCGAGATTGTGGTTCCGGCGAGGATCGAGATCAGAAGCTTGCCCTCGAGCGCTTCGGACATGCCCGGCGCGAGGAGGACTTGCGCTGCCATCTGCGGTTTGCAGCTGTTCGTCCCGAGGCCATCGCAGCAATGAAGAGAGTCAGCGCTCCTGCAAAAGCTGTCTCGGTGAGAGCTAGAGGGACTCGGACGGACCAGAGGAGGACAACATCGGACTCGGCAACACTATTGACGTTCTCGGTCGCTTGCCGGACCTGGACCGAAGGCCCGACGCCGCCGAGTTCGAGAAACACTTTGCGCAGCTTGCGAGCCGATTCGGCGCGGTTCACGGTCGCGACGAACCTGAGCGGCGTTTCCTGGTCAGCTTTCTCCGAGTCCTGAGTGTTAGCTAGCATGGAAACCGAGCTTACCTATCGGGCAATGAGGCCGGGTTCGAGTTCGAGTCAAGGATGAGGCTGCCCATCGGAGTCGAAGGTCCGCTCTCGTCGTCGTTGCCGTTGATCGCGGCGCGCGGGTGACTGAGACCTTCGATGACGCCCGAGAGGACGGCGATGCCCATAGTGCCGCATCCGATGACGCAGAGTTGGTACGGCATGGTTTCCGGCGAGGATGGCGTTATCGGGCGGAGCGATAGCAAAGGTAGCAAACCAAGCGAACGAGCTCGGGGACAGATGGAGGAGGTAGACCGGCGAGTTGTCAAGGTCCCTAGAGTGCTGCTGGTAGCCGTATAGCGTGAGAGGAAGAGGTAGACAGAGCCGTGGCGGGCAAAGTCGAGATGTCAACACGCCAAGACGACGCGACTTCTCGTCTGACGCCCTCACAGCTCTAGAGACCACGCGAGAACGACATGGGACTCGTCGACTATGGCTCAGACTCGGACTCTGATTCGGAGCAGCCCGCCGTTCAACCTACAGCCGCCGTACCGACGGCGTCATCTTCAAAGTCGTCGTTCCTCAACTTGCCACCACCGAGAGCGAGCACGAGCGCTGCAGCCGCGACTGAACAACCTGCGCCTGCTCCTCCAACCAAGAAGCAAAAGGACAAAGGGCCGAGGAGGATCATCCTCGATTTGCCCTCGGCCGACTCGAACTCGACCGCCGACGCTGACGGACCGGCGAGCAAGAAACCGAGGCTCGCGTTGGGCAAAGGCAACGGCGCACCATTGACGGGACTCGCCGCCATGCTCCCGAAACCAAAGAACAAGGCACCGCCGCCGAAACCCGCTCCGACCACGGCGACTCCCGGCCCGGCTTCGACGGGGCCGTCCAGGCTGGACGTGCTCCTCGGCCTCAACAAGGAGGATGGAGCGACGGAACCGAAAGGGTCAGCGGGAGGAGTGCTCTTGCCGCCTTCTCTCGCCGCAAAGGCCAAGCGGAAAGCGGCCCCCAGTGCTCCTCCTGCGCCGGCAGAACCAGCCGCAGACTTTTTCGGCCTCGGTGCGCTGCGTCTCTGGTTGAGAAAGAGACGGACAGAAACTGACGCGCAGAAACACGCAGGCTCGGTCACATCCGCCCCTTCGGCTTCGACTTCGACTGCCTCGAGTCGCTCCGGCCTCTCCATTTCTTCCGCGCCGTCTCTCTCCGCCGCACCTTCAGTCGGCTCGTCCGCTTCTACAACAGCAGCCACTCCGACAGCCGCCGACCCGTACCCCGGGTTCACCCAATTGCCGTCCGGTGAATGGGTCGCGAAAGACCAGCAAACGTACGAGATGTGGATGGCGTGGCAGGCTCAGCAGCAGCAACAAGCTGCCGCGGCACCGGAAGGCTTGGACGAGAAGGATGTCGAGAAACGCGGCGGGTTGATCGAGGTCGACGAGGCGCAGCGGGCGAAAGACGCGTGGGCGACGAGGCCCGACATGGTACCCGGAAAGGCAGACGGTCACAAGCCAGCGGCGGCTGTCAAGGGCGTGAGTTGCGCTGTCATGCCCTGTTGACCATAGCGACCGCCAGGACCGCCTACCGAGATCAGGAAACGCGACTCACTCATCGTCTTTCGCACACAGATACCGAGTCAACTCAGCGGCAGTGCGAAACGGAAACATCAGCTGTCGTCCCTACTGGCTGCTGCGCACGACAATCGCGCCGAGCTCGAAGAGCGGATCGCGCAGGCGAGGCAGAACCGCAAGTCGGGCGGGAACAAGTACGGTCAGTTGCGGTTCTGCGATCCTTCGCTTTCCCGAGAGCGCACATCTGCTAACTATTGCGACCTGGACCGGCAGGCTTCTGAGCGTAGCTTGGACTGGACACCTGCGAGCGCTGCAATGGCTCCTTCCCTCCCACATACTCGCGCAGAAATACCACGAAGACCATTCGGGAGAAGGACATGCGTATATGCAAGGTTTGCGATGCGAATGTGCAAGGGCAGGGCGAGCGTACGCAGCTCCTCACAGGTCAAAGTCACTGTCCGAGTCGTCGCCCTTTTTCTTCGTCATTTTGGTCCCTCTTCGGATCCCGCTCCGCTTGCCGCCGCCGACGAACGTCTGTCCATCGCCTCCGCTCGCGTCACTGTCCTGGTCCTGGTCGTCGTCACTCTCGGGCCGCGTCGGTCGACCCTCGCCGACAGTCGCGCTTCCGAGTTTCGAGAGGGGCGCAGCGGCGTCGGATCGCGATGCAAATTGCGCAGAGGCGGCAGACGTGTCGTAGCCGACTTTGTTGTGGAAGTCGATACCGCGGAAAGCGAACAAGACGCGCTCGACGTCTGCAGTCAAGGTAATCCGGAATCAGCTCTGAACTTCGCCAACGGTTTCGGTCAGGAGACGCCGGCTCACCTCGCAGAGTCGCCTGCATGCCGTTCATTGCGCCGAGACCGACCACTTGGCCCATCATCTGGCCCTTCCGATAGATAATCATGGTCGGGACGTTCTTGTCGGGATAATTTTCGATGCAGTGGTCCGAGACGATCGAGACGAACTTGGTCGACGGGTACAGCGAAGCGAGCTCGTTGATGATTGGCATGAGCTTTTTTGATTCGGGGACGCTGTCGACGTCCGGGAGGGCGCAACGACAAGCGGATCAGCGATGCGTCTCTGCGGACCGGAAAGAGCGACCCGGCAAGGACTCACGCGTCCTTGAACAGCACACAGACGACGCCCGTCCCCCATCCTTCTGGCTCGCCGGGGAGCTCTTCGTTGCTCGCCTCGGTGACCTCCCGCTTGTAGTCGACCTTACCAATGTTGTACACCCTCCCAAACTTGCGTTTCCCGAGCTGTTCCTTCTCCCTCCGCTTCCGCTCCTCGAGGACCCGCTCGATATCGTCTCGGCGCGCATTGTCGTCCCGATCAATGTCGAGATCCTCGAGGTCGAGTTCGGACAGAGTAGGCGACGCGGGCCGCGGAGGCGGTGAAGGCGACCGGGAGCCTTCCTTCTTCTCCTTTGGCGGAATGATGCCGTGCCGTCTCAGCGCATCGTTGAACTCGGTGTCGGCTTCGTAATCAATCGCCGACTGCAGAGACGCGATGTGTCAGCGTACAGTGTCCTCACCGTCGAGTCAGTGACGCGGAGAGCTGTACCATGACAAACGGTACGACAGAGGAAGCTTGGTCCGGCTGAGACAGTCAATCTTCGAGGAAGCTGTCGTATGTGACTGTGCAGCTCCTCTGTTGATGCTCGGGAAAGGGGAGACGAGGTTGGTCTTTGCGTTCAAAACGGCGCGTGGAGCCGAAACGGCGCGGCGGGGGACGTCGATCTGGGCGAGGCGGCCGGGTGGAAGAGAAGGCTTTGGAAGCGCTAGCGCGTCGAGGAGCGCTATTAGCCCCGAAATGGCTCCTTCAAGACCCCCTCCAGGCCCGGGCAAGACATTCTGAAACAGGCGTCAGCGTGCAAACTTTACTAATTGGATTATATATATTTTCAGATTGGCTGGGCTATCATGACCGGCCGCGTGGCCCAATGGCAAGGCGTCTGACTACGATACATTCGTATATCAGGAGATCGTGGGTTCGAGCCCCATCGTGGTCAATCTTTTGTTCTGAATCGGCAGAAGCCCGGTACAAGCTTGCGAGGCGCCCGAAACTCTTTTGCGCTACTGCACCGGTTGAGAAGCTTCAACGAGTCGGACAAGTTCCATCCGAGGCGGAGTTTGGCTAGGCAAAGATTCGGCTCGAGGAAGACTCCGTCGCGGCATGATAGGGGGCTAAGAGCGTTGCGACAGAGCTCTACTGGGTTCCACATCCGATCGAGCTCTCGCGTAGCCTGTATACAGCGCGCTGGACACCCCCGAAGGAGCAGACGCGTTGTTTAACTACGGGGCGCTGCAGAGGGAGGGGACGGCAGACCTGGGGAGCCGCCACATCTCCCTCGACGCTCCTCTCACGACGTAGACTCGGCGCAGGTCTACGCTCAGTGACACTTGATGCGACGTCGAAGGTCCGAGCACGATCGAAGCACTGTGGCCGAGCCAAGCGCGAATTTTGGGAAGGCATCATGCAGGGCCCGAAGAGCGAAACAGGCTGGGGAGCCACAGGACATGGTACAAGCAGCTCATAAGACACAGATACCACATGACATTCACTACCAAGTGTGCAAGTGGTGTGAGTGTCGTAATGGAAGGAGTCCAAGCCTTCATCACCGCGAGCCGCCCGAATTGATGAAGTTTGGCGCGAACGCGGGGCCGAGACGCGATCCGGCCTACACGCCGTACAGCCGTCTCTAACGACTCGCATGGCACCTATAGACCCTGTGCAGCTGATAGCACAGGCGCGCGAATCCCTCAAAGGCTACCTGGCACACAGTGCCGCCCTGTACGAGACGGCGAGCCATGCGAACCGCTTACAGCCTTCCGAGGGGCAAGATCGACCCGTCGCAGACTTGAGCGATCGGTTAGAGCGGGTGTACGCGCTCGTCGCGCAGCAGACAGACGAGGAGATCCGGTGAGTCGCCAATTCGTCCTCCGAACCTGTCAGCCGTCTCATTATGCACGCGTTGACACGCCCTCCGTTCTCGCCGCCCAGACGAATAGACGAGTCAATTGCACTACTTGACGCGCTCGAAGCGCTGTACCAGAACCCGGCAGTGGGAACGCCGGGTAAGCTGCCGCCTTTCCCTTTTCCCCTCACCGACCTCACTAGCTCTGCCGCCTTGGCTGCACGTACTGACGAACCTCGCGCCACAGCGAAAGGCCGACCGCCACTCAACAAAAAGAGAAAGACGGACAGCATCGCTTCACGAGCCGGATCTCCGACTTCGTCCGCTGCCCCGTCTCCGATCCCTCTGTATCCGGCGGCGATGTCTCCGCCGCCAATCCCGGCGAATGTCCTGCCTCACGCTCAATCCGCCAAACCGAGCCCTGCGTCACTCCCGCAACCTTTACCGATCGCGCCTGCGCCAATGAACAAAAAGCCGACCGCAAAGAGCCGCAAGGATGCTCTCCTCGCGCAACTCCCGCTTCGACCGGGACGGACAATCGCCGTCAAAGAGTCCAAGAAGGCTGCGACTGCTGGTCCTGCGTCCGATACCTACATTCTGGGTCGGATCGTGCAGTGCCTGCAAGGCGACAAGAATCGGTGGGTCGCTCTCCGTACCTATGCGAGTCTTGTCGAGGCAGTCCTGACACAGCGATCGGGACGTATCCAGGTACTCTGTCGAGGACGTCGACTACGACCCGGCGAATCCGACACCCGAGGGCGGGTGAGCTGCGATCACACGGCCGCTGCGAAATTCTGCAGCGCACGCGAGTTGACGCTCATCCTCCGTCCGCTGACAGCAAGTGGAACACGACGCTCAAGTCGATCATTCCGCTACCAGAGAAAGGCGACGAGCGAACGTACCCGGACTACGAGTTCCCGGCAGGCAGTCTGGTCCTCGCTTGCTACCCCGAGACGACCTCGTTCTACCGGGCGACGATCGAGTCGGGACCTCACGTAGCGGCTGTCGGGTCGGGCAAGGTGCGCGTACCGCACCTGGTCCAGCACTCTGGCGCTACTGACTGACACGGCCATTTCGTCGTTTCGCAGAAAAAGGAGATACAAAAGTCGTACCGATTGCGATTCGACGACGACGATGGTCAGTCACGCGACATTGCGCTCGAGCTCATCTGCGACCCCACTCCAATCTAGAAACACTATAACACGGTAGCTTTGTTGTAACAATCGCTGGCTAACATCGTGGCGGCTGCAGCCTTTCCTGGTCGATCTGCAAGCTGATCTTGCCCATGCGCTTCTTCTGACGAGTCGGGCTCC
Organism: Rhodotorula taiwanensis; assembly: GCA_002922495.1. Lineage (NCBI taxonomy): Eukaryota > Fungi > Basidiomycota > Microbotryomycetes > Sporidiobolales > Sporidiobolaceae > Rhodotorula > Rhodotorula taiwanensis. The sequence continues at coordinate 23,176 of PJQD01000086.1, read as the reverse complement.
GTGCCGTGCCTTTGTCTCACGCCACGCTCGTCGGCAGACGGAGGATTGTCGAATGGTTTGTCGTGGTGGTGTCGGGCAAGGCGGCACACACCGCTCCCACACTGTTTATGTTGCGAAATTGAAGAAGGGACTCTATGCCTTAGCCGCACGGGATCTCCAATCTTTGCTCACTGTCAACGAATCGCGAACCGTCTTCGGACGTGCGCAAAGGGCGCAGAAAGGTTCGCTGAATCGAGCCGATAGCTCATGACTCCCGTGCCCTTCACTGTGTCTGCCGGTACGACGCAGTCGCTCTTCGCAGCCGAATCTAGCTCGGCTGGGGATATAGCATGCACGGAGTCCCTCGCCGATGCTGATTCCGAGTTGCGAGTCGGCTCCCAAAACGGCCTGCTCGGACTCGCGTGACTTAGCGCGACTGATCGAGAGAATTAGAGCCTTGATCTACAGCTGCAATCGCTATATCGGGCCCGGCCGTGATTGGCCAAGTGCTCGATCGAGCGAGCATGCACACATATGATTGACGTCGCGACGCAGAACTAGGCCGGTGGCTGCCGGAATTCCCGGGAGGCCTGCGTGCTCGAGTGACGTCGGTGGTCGCCGACGAAATATCGACGGCTTCTTTCGCTCAACCATGCGATTAGCGATCGATGCACGTCTTGATTGCGAGGATCGCGACGCTACCGAGTGGAGGTGTTACGCGTTGTCACTAGACATCTACCAGCGAATGCTTCGCCGCGCTGCTGTTCTCAAATTGCTCTTGGAGACGTCTGAACAGCTCCGCTCTCGCTTCATCACTGCATTTCGCTCTACCTTGCGAACTCGCTTGATATCAGGATTCGCTGAGCTACCGCTAGCTCAACGCGGTCGAGCACCATGGCGCCCGACATGATGCGAGACGCGCCATTTGGCCAGTTCATGCGCTTCGTCACGCGCAACAGAGTCTTTAAGTACCCGGAGGAGCGTTCCGACTATATCGTCCCCGAAAAGTATCTGCCAAAGCGCGACAATGCTCGGCAGCTCGATTCGCGGGCGTCGGAGTCGACCCTGGCCCCGGAAGAGCGGAACATGGCAGGTCGCAAGTCCGTCGACGCGCAGACTCTCGTGAATAGCGACCACCCCGTACAGCGGAAGGTCGAGACCGTGCAGGAGAAGCAGGACCGGATTGAGCGGGATCGACCGCGTCCCGACGGCGACCGCGACAGCCACGACGAGCACCAGCAGAACGACGAGGAGGCGAACCCGGAGGAGCAGGAGCAGAGCGAGAAGCGCAAGAAGGAGTGGAAAGAGCAGCACCCTGGAACCGCCGACCCGAAGAAGGCGTACGAGGAAGACCTCATCGACAAGTACCAGTACCTCGTCGACTGGGAGGAAAACGACCAGTACAACCCGAAGTGGGTCTTCCCTGCCTCGGCATTTTCATCCACACTAGGCTGCTGGCTGACACAATGGATCCGCAGCTCTTGGTCGCAGCGAAAGCAATGGACGGCGGCCGCGCAGGTCTCACTGATGACGCTAGTCGTATATATTGGCTCTGCTGTGAGTCGCTTACTCCGCCGCCTTTAGTGGCCCCGACCCGAGTGTATGACAACTTGGTACGATACTGACGCGCTCTCTCTCTCGCAGATTTACACAGCAGGCGAACAAGGGATCGCCGCCAAGTATGGCGTTTCGCAGACGGTCGCTATACTCGGTCTGACGCTGTTCATTCTCGGGTACGGAACAGGCCCGAGTACGTCATACACGTCAAGACATCAGTGTGTGCGGCATACACTGACAGGAGCTTCGCGCACACTCGCGCACAGTGTTCTTCTCGCCGCTTCAAGAGACGCCGCATCTTGGCCGCAACCCCGTCTACTGGATCGGCCTCTTCCTCTTCATCATCTTTCAGATCCCCATCGTCTTGCCGAAGAACCTCACCTGCCTCCTGATCTTCCGTTTCCTTACCGGTTTCGTTGGCTCGCCGATTCTCGCTACCGGCGGCGCCTCGATGGGCGACATCTTCCCGCCCAACAAGCTGCCCTATGCGATGGGCGTGTGGTCCACCGGTGCCGTCCTCGGTCCGATCCTGGGTCCCGGTGCGTTTTCAAGCTCAGCTCTACGATTCAATGATAACACTGACTCTCCGCTTGCGCAGTCATCGCCGGCTTTCCGGCCATGCTCAACGGGTGGCGATGGCCGATCTACGAGCTGATCTGGATGTCTGGCTTCGGGCTCCTCATATTTGTGGGTCGCACGCGGAGAAGCAGCCCTTTGACGGAGATGCGTGGCTAATCCGTTCGCACCAGACCTTTTTCCTGCCCGAGACGTATGGCCCGACCATCCTCCTGCGCCGGGCCGAGCGCCTTCGCAAGTTGACTGGTAACGACCTGATCAAGACGCGGTGGGAACTCGAGAACCCGGACGGCGCCTCGGTTCTCAAGATGGGAGCGAACCAAATCAAGATGGCATTCATCCTTTGCAGCGAGCCGGCCGTCTTCTACTCGAACGTCTACATCGGCCTTCTTTGTGCGTTCTGCTCACTGTGCTGTTATGGGAGTCACGCCCGCGCGTCTGCGCCAAGCCGGACTCTGACTCCCCGCTTGACCTCCGATGCGGCAGACTCGATCTTCTACCTATGGTTTGAGGCCTTCCCGATCGTCTTTGCGGAGTATCACGGCATGAATCTCGGCGTCAGCCAGCTGCCCTTCTTAGGTTTCGTTGTGACGGGCGCCATGACTCTTACCGGTGAGTGGAAACACGCTCCAGGTCCCCTTGCGAAGTCCGCAGCCGCTCGGAGTACGACTCGCTCAATCAGGCTGACTTGGTCTCATACATACAGCCTACATGCTGTATCAGAAGTACTACTTCATCCCGAAGCAGGAAAAGTCTGGCTGGAAAGAGCCACCCGAGCTGGTGCTCAAAGCTGCGCTCTTCGCGACGCCGTTCATTCCCGTTTCGCTCTTGTACGTCCGCAGGCGCTCTCCGAAGGATGTTGCAGCGACGCGCTGCACATGCGAAAGCTCCGCCGGGAAAACGAAGAAGTGCTGACTCGCGAGGTACCTCCCGCAGCATCTTCGGCTGGACCGGCAACTCGCCCTCGACGCACTGGATCGGGCCGACTATTGGGGCGGCGCTCTACTTCCCAGGCGTGTTTTTCGCGTTCCAGTGTATTCTACTGTACGTCCTCCTCGATGCGCATGATCGCATCAGCGTGGCTGACTTTTCTCGCTCTCAGATACTTGCAAGCATCGTACCCGCAGGTCGCCGCTTCGATCCTTGCTGGTAACGACTTATTCCGCTCATGTATGGCGGCAGGCTTCCCGTACGTGCGCGCGCGTACCGCTCTCGCCGGCGGATCAGGCCACTGATGCCGTTCTTGCCATCACTGTGCAGGCTGTTCGGCCAGTTCTTTTTCAAGAACCTCGGAGTCGGACCTGCGTCGTCCCTGCTCGCAGGTCTCAATATTCTTTTCATGATCCCGCTCTATGTGCGTTGCGTGCGGCTCGATCGCGTTGAGGCGAATCTGGCTGACTTGCGCCACCCGCAGTTGTTGTACTTCTACGGCGCTCGCCTCCGGAAGCGCAGCAAATATGGCTCGTCGTGATCGACCGTCTACGACTCGTACCGCCTGCCTCCGCCTCTTTCCCTTGCATACATCGCACGCTCACAGTTGAATACTCGCAACCCTCTCCCTGACATATTCCGGTCACTTTCGCGAAACGTTTCCGTACACTTCACTGATGATGGACGGTTCACACTGCTTTGCATCTTACGAGGGAACGGGAAAGTAAGAGAGCTAGCCAGCGATCGCAGCTAACACCAGGTGATTTATCTTGTCTCGAGTGCAGCAGCAGGCTTATCGTCGTGTTCGATATTCCTATAAGCGTTCCATTTGCGCACGTTCATGTGTCGTAGTGGCAACCGCGCGCTCTGCGCACTCGCGGACCTAGAGTCGGTCACTTCATTGGGGTGGGCGTAGGGTCAGCGAGATGATTGCAGACTCCTCGGAAACGGCGACGTCATCAGACCGAGACGATCCGTTCGGCCCCCGGCTAACTTAGGTCATTATCTTGATCGAACGCCCTTCGATCTCTGGGCGACGCTGACACTTTCGTTACGTCTGAAAAGAGGCGCGCGCCCGAGACGCACGATTTACAGATGTCGCGTGAAAAGGACAGCATCCCTTGAGAAGGCCCCGCCGTCACGACCGAAGCGGCGCCGCTGCTTCCGCTGAGCCTGTCGAATCGCAAGGTCCTTCTGCTGCATCCCTCTCTCGACTCTACGACGCTCCGCTAGCTTCCGGCGCGCAACTATGGCGCCTGACATGATGCGAGACGCGCCATTTGGCCAGTTCATGCGCTTCGTCACGCGCAACAAAGTCTTCAAGTATCCAGAGGAGCGTTCCGACTATATCGTCCCCGAAAAGTATCTGCCAAAGCGCGACAATGCTCGGCAGCTCGATTCGCGGGCGTCGGAGTCGACCCTGGCCCCGGAAGAGCGGAACATGGCAGGTCGCAAGTCCGTCGACGCGCAGACTCTCGTGAATAGCGACCACGCCGTACAGCGGAAGGTCGAGACCGTGCAGGAGAAGCAGGACCGGATTGAGCGGGATCGACCGCGTCCCGACGGCGACCGCGACAGCCACGACGAGCACCAGCAGAACGACGAGGAGGCGAACCCGGAGGAGCAGGAGCAGCGCGAGAAGCGCAAGAAGGAGTGGAAAGAGCAGCACCCTGGAACCGCCGATCCGAAGAAGGCGTACGAGGAAGACCTCATCGACAAGTATCAGTACCTCGTCGACTGGGAGGAAAACGACCAGTACAACCCGAAGTGGGTCCTTTCGTCGCACTCTTCCTTCCTCAGAGACATCTTTATAGGGCACCGTTAGCTGACATGCCTGCTCCCACAGTGATTGGTCGGGGAGGAAGCAGTGGACGGTTGCCGCGCAAGTCTCGCTCATGACGCTTGTCGTGTACATTGGCTCCGCCGTACGTCGATTCTGCCGACTTAGCCTCTCGGCGCCCTCTCTCGTGTAGGCACGTCGCTACCCGACGACTGACGGACTCTGCCCGGATAGATCTATACCGCCGGCGAACAAGGCATTGCTGCAAAGTACGGCGTGTCGCAAACAGTGGCGATCCTAGGCCTGACCTTGTTCATCCTGGGTTACGGCATCGGCCCTAGTGCGTATGAAGTGACCTGTTGTGCCGGAGTCCGGGCTGACGCCGCCGCCGGAAATAGTGTTCTTCTCGCCGCTCCAAGAAACTCCGCATCTCGGCCGCAACCCCGTCTACTGGATGGGCCTCTTCCTCTTCGTCCTTCTCCAGATCCCTATCGTCCTGCCGAAGAACCTCACCTGCCTCCTCATCTTCCGTTTCCTGACGGGCTTCTTCGGCTCGCCGATTCTCGCCACCGGCGGCGCTTCGATGGGCGATATCTTCCGGCCCAACAAGCTGCCGTACGCGATGGGTGTGTGGTCGACTGGAGCGGTTCTTGGTCCTATCATGGGTCCCGGTGCGTACTGAGGCCTGGCTCTGCGTTCCAAAAATGGTACTGACCGCCTCGATGGCGCAGTCATCGCCGGCTTCCCGGCCATGCTCGTCGGATGGCGGTGGCCAATCTACGAGCTGATCTGGCTATCCGGCTTCGGTCTCTTGGTCTTTGTATGCTCCGGAGGCCGGTCATCGGTTCAGCGGAGACAAGGTCTGACGTGCATTTCTGTCGCAGACGTTCTTCCTTCCCGAAACGTATGGTCCGACCATCCTCCTGCGCCGGGCCGAGCGCCTTCGCAAGTTGACCGGTAACGACCTGATCAAGACGCGGTGGGAACTCGAGAACCCGGACGGCGCCTCGATCCTCAAGATGGGCGCGAACCAAATCAAGATGGCATTCGTTCTCATCAGCGAGCCAGCCGTCTTCTATTCGGACCTCTACATCGGCCTTCTTTGTGCGTTCTGCTCACTGTGCTGTTTTGGGAGTCACGTCCGCGCGTCTGCGCCAAGCCGGACTCTGACTCCCCGCTTGACCTCCGATGCGACAGACTCGATCTTCTACCTATGGTTTGAGGCCTTCCCGATCGTCTTTGCGGAGTATCACGGCATGAATCTCGGCGTCAGCCAGCTGCCCTTCTTAGGTTTCGTTGTGACGGGCGCCATGACTCTTACCGGTGAGTGGAAACACGCTCCGGGTCATGTTGCGACTTCCGCAGCGTCCGGGTCCGCTCGAAGTACAACTTGCTCAGTCAGGCTGACTCCGTCTCATGCACACAGCCTATATGCTGTACCAAAAGTACTACTTCATTCCGAAGCAGGAAAAGTCTGGCTGGAAGGAGCGTCCCGAACTGGTCCTCAAGGCAGCGCTCTTCGCGACGCCGTTCATTCCCGTTTCGCTCTTGTACGTCCACAGGCGCTCTCTGAAGGATACTGGAGCGCTGCGCTACACGACCGAGAGGTCCGCCGGGAGACACGAGAAGTACTGACTCGCGCGTTACCTCCCGCAGCATCTTCGGCTGGACCGGCAACTCGCCCTCGACGCACTGGATCGGGCCGACTATTGGCGCAGCCCTGTACTTCCCTGGTATCGTAAGTCTGACGCCAGCTTGGGTCCCTTTAGAGCTCGGTCTCTCACGGTGCGACGCGAAAATGTCGAGACGCCGACAACTGACTTCGATGCCTGCTCTCTCCAGTTCTTTGCCTTCCAATGCATCTTGCTGTGAGTCTCGGCCTCACACTTTGAATGCGGATAGTAATTGACTAATATACGCTCCTGCAGGTACCTCCAAGCGTCGTACCCGACTGTCGCAGCCTCGATCCTCGCCGGAAACGATCTCTTCCGTTCGAGCATGGCCGCCGGCTTCCCGTGAGTCTCTCACACAAGAGTTGGCAATGTTCGCTCGCGCTGACTCGAGCGAACGCTGCGACCCGACAGGCTCTTCGGCAGCTTCTTCTTCAAGAACCTCGGCGTCGGACCGGCTTGTTCGCTTCTCGCCGGACTCAACATCCTGTTCATGATCCCGCTTTACGTGAGTGCAGCCGAATAAGCTAGGAGGATTGCCGCCACACGTAGCAAGGAAGCTGATCGACTCGCCAACTCGCAGCTGCTCTACTTCTACGGCGACCGGCTGCGCAAGCGCAGCAAGTACGGCGTCAAGTAATGGCGTTCGTGCAACCAGCCTCGGCGTCTTGCAGTGAAGTTGCTCATAGCGGACGCACCCTTGCTCTCCCCGACGCCGCCGCCACCGCCGCCGCAGTCCGCCCTCTGTATGCAGATACCCACCACCTAATTTGATCCCTTTCTCCAGCAACCTCTGTACGCAACCTTTCGCAACCGTAGAATCTAGACTGATCTGTCAAGAAGCGACGAGCCTGTCAAAGCCGTACTCAGAGCTAGCAAAGCCAGGAAGGGCGCCACGCGAGCACGACTTGTGCCGCTGAGGTTCTCAATCGAGAAGAGCAAATTTCTCGCTGTGCCGAGCGCTATGCCGAGCGAGTGTTGACTGTCTCGCGGATTGCCTAGCGAAGGGCGCGACTCGACGAAACTGGACGCCCTGCGGCTGTTTGTTGATCGTCGGCCTGTCACGTGAAAGCTCGCTCGCCTTGGCTTCTTATCTCTGGCTCACACCCTCCTTTGACGACCAGCAGCAAGCGACTACAGCTCGACAGCGAACTCTAGTATACTCAGAGACTGCCGATCGGGCATGGCAACGCAGCTAGCCGTCGCCGGACTGTCGCTTCTCCCCGGCGGGTCACTGTTGGTCGACACGACTCGGCGCGCTTATACGACGACAAGCGCACTGAGGGCAGCGTGGAACAACTCAGTCTACGACCACAAAGTACCCGAACTAGAAGCGGCTCCGTCCAGGCCGTTGACGCCCGTGTTCTGCGCGTCACCAAACCTTCACCGCCCGACTTCGCCGTCGTCGCCGTTGCCACCGACTTCGCCTCTGCCCACTTCCCCGCCCTTGCGCCCACTCATGCTCAGTACACTCAGGCGCAGGTCGTCCTACCAGCCAGGCGAACGGCCTGCGTACCAGCACCACCACCGCGGCCCTTCGACGATGGAACTCGGCACGACATGCTCCGGATGCGGCTCTCACGTCGCCGTCGAGGTCCCCCGGTGGATGCTCAGCGCGATCGAAGGAGCACACAACTACTCTGGACACCTCCAAGGTGCCGGCTACGGCTCGGGAACTCGACAGATCGAAGACGAGTTTGGGGCACGTGCGTTAACCGGCAGGCAGACTGGGCCGAGGAGGTCCGGCAGGGCTCGAATCGACTGGCGCGAGACGGTCGTCCACGGCGCGATCGGGACCGCGAAAGCCGTTAAGGCGTCTCCGGTGCGTTTCCGTGTCCTATGCGAGCCGGATTCGAGGACTCACTTGCGTAAATCCCGATCTCCCGCAGTTCCCAGGCTTGGTGCTCACCTTTTTCCGCGCCCTCCTCGCCTTCATGCTCTTGCTCGATGCTCGATTCATGCTGCATCAGCGAGCGGCCATCATCCTGTCGCGCTTTCTCGAAGGCCTCGTCGAGATCGAGCGGGAGGTCGGAGTCATGCGCGGAGCTGGAGAAGCGTTGAGCATAGGCTGGTGCGCACCCCTCGCGGCTCTCCAGAGAATGCTCCAACAGCTGACATGAACGATGCACATCTAGGGAGGCCACGGTGAAAGGCGTGATCGGTGCGCTTTGAGGCTTGCTTGCGATGGTTGGCGAACGCGTTCGCTGACCCAAGGCTCCACCCTCGCACAGCCTTTGCCAAAGCCGAGTCGACGGCTGACAAGCCCGATACCGCACCTGCCACGACGACAATTTTCACCCGTCAGCCACAGCCGCATCAGGCGCACCCGCAGGCCCCTGCCCGAGTAGGCTCGTACTTCCCGCCTTACCAGCCCATGCATTTCGATGAAGGGCCTCCTTTCTTCCCACCTTCGACGCAGCAGCAAGTCGGCTACCAACCTCTTGCAGCTGGACCGGTCATGACCGAGGACGAAGCCGAGTCGCCGCGCCTCGGAGTCGACTACAGCCACGAAACGAGCTGTCCGCCTTCGCCACCGGCACCGAATCACGAAGCGCTGTCGTCCCTTTCTCGACCGTTGCGGAGGACGCCTCTGTCCTCGCCTGCGCTGCAGACGGCCTATGCCGACGGGCAGGCACCCTCGAGTGCGATCTCGACTTCGCGCAGCGCAAACGCGATCTCCTCTTCGGCGTCCACGTCGACGGCGTTTTCTGCGTTCTCCTCAGTCGCGTCAACGGCCGCGACGGCCCTCGGGCACGATTATCCGTTCTTGTCCACCGATCCCGCCGAAACCCTGATCAACGATCGCTCGGTCTCCTCCTCCGTCTCGTCGTCCTCTCTTCGCGGCAAGGGACACCACCGCCCTCCCGCACTTCAGGACGCGAGTCTGCCCAGGCAACGCAGTCGTTCCGGTCCTGGAACGACCGAGGGATACGCGAGCTCAGGAGGTCTCGGACTCGTCGACGAGTCGAGCTTGCCTGCTCCACCGCCGCCATCGCCCATTGGCTCTCGGGCGGGCTGGGCCGGCAAGGCCATGCTTGGACTCGCAGGGCGTATGAAGGTGATATGAACTCGCCCTTCGCTCCTCTCCGTGCACCCGTCTCTCTCCACTACCTCATCTGTACCCTCCACGTCGTGCCGTCTGCCCGCTCCCTTTGTCGTACATTTCTTCGCCTTTCTCTGCCTACGCCTTCACGTCTACATCTAATCTTCGCTTCATCCGCATCTAGCAGCGCAGTGTGTAGCTCCATGCCTTGCCAGCTCTTCCCTTGTGGTAGGCTCGCGACCCCACGATGTATCCATGCCATCTGTCTGTCTTGCTTTCCTCCCATCACGAAGGCGGTCGACTGAAGGCAAGTACACCTTCCAGCAAGAACTACTGCGCTGCTGCGCCACCTCCGCCAAAGAAACGGGTCCCGAATCGTGCGCCTAGGCGAGCGAACGCCGGACCCTTCTCCTGACCCTGATCCCTCGTGCCCGCCGGCGTCCCGGCTCGACTCGCTTCTCGACTCGCACCGGTCGTCCCGCCAACTCCGGGTAGTCCGGGCAGAGAGGGTCCCGACCCGCCGAACCCGAACAAGCCGAGGTGGTGTCGCGTGCCGCTTGCGATTGTTGGCGACTGAAGACCGGAAGCTGAGGGTGACGTGAGCGAGTTTGAAGTCGGGTCCATGTCGAGGGTGGTGAGGAAAGACGTGTCGGAGAGACCGCTCGCGGTCGAGGTCTTGGCGAGGAAGACATCGAGCAGGTGGTTCTGCTCGGCGCGGCGCACTCCCTGCAAGCACATCGCGCACATGAATACTGAGGTCAAGCAGCGCCGGCAGCTCCGAAAAAGACGCACCTTCAGCTCGAGTAGCTTTTGGAAATCGGAGAAGGACTGGCACGGGACGAGCAGCAGGTAGTGCCGGACAAACTCGTCGGCGGGATCGTCGGGGCTCATGATGATCTTCAGTAGCGTGTCGATGTTCTGCACGCTTCTTGCTACGTAGCGCGAGTAGCTGCGGCGTGGAGAGAGTCCGGTAAGGTCAGCTCGATTTCCTTGCAATAGGGTGTTCGCTGCATGCCAACTCACGAGGTAGGTATAGGCGCCGTGTCTCCAGGAGCGATGACGAGATGAAGGAGCGTGTTCTTGACCCCCTGCAGGTCTAGCAAGATCTGCGTGGGGCTACACGAGTCAGTCGAAACACTACAGGCGGCCCGGGAGAGATTTTGGGCCATACCTGCTCTGCGCCGATCTGCGTGATTGGACGACACCGCACGATCGTCTGCGTGAACTTGGCGAGAACGAGCCTGAAGCAGGAATGAATCAGCTCAGGCCATAGGAAGCGCCGCGATGAGACGGCGTCGTACCCGACAATCTTGTCGCAAACACTTCGGACGTATTTCTTCTGCTCGACGCCTTCTCGAACGGCATCGACGACCGAGTTGAGCGCCTTGGTGAGCTCGGCGACGTAGCCGCTTTCCGAGCTGACGTATTCGACCTCTTTCCACGGGTTGCGCTCCATGCTCGCGAAGCAAGGCTCGACGGTGAATTCGAGCTCGCGCAGGATCGCGAGTAGGGCCGCTGACGTGGCCGACGTGAAGAGCTCCTTCTCGGCTTCGAGCGAGACGCGATCTTTGAAGTCGGGGTGAATCCGCTCCTGGAGCCGCTCTTCCAACTGGCGGATGCGCAGAGAGTCAGTCATCGATCCTGCGCGCCTGATGAGACACGAATGCGGTACCTGCGAGGCCGTCTCGTGACAGTATTCGGCAGTGTTCAACACGAGACAGGCAGTGTGCAGCTCTTGCATGTTCGGTCGGCCCTCTGACGATTTGCGGTCGAACCTTTCGACAATCTTGAATCAGGGCGTGCGCGTGACGTGGACAAGAAAGTCGCACTCACTTGACGAGTGCAGCCGTGAGAACATTCTCAGCGTACGTCTTGAGCCATTTCCGATACACCTTGCACAAGTCGAGCATAGGTTGCCGGGTCGACAGCTTCGCGCATCGCTCGAGCGCTTCTCGGTAGAAGTAGAATAGCTCGGTGGACGATGGCAGGACGGCGGAAGGGTTGTCGGACGGTGAGATGGATATCCGCGACGAGACAAAGTTCTGCATCATCTCCGAAAGGGTCCTGTGCATGAGAAAGCGTCAGTAATGTCTCGATAGCGACGGTCAACGAGCTCACTTGTCCTGCGCTTCGACAAAGACGCCCAGGTGGGGTTCGAAAACGCTCGAGATCGGTTGGTCGGCCTCGACCACGCCGTAGCTGATCTGCGACAATCGCAGGATCTCCTCGAACTGTCGGAGGTCGACGCTCAGTACTATGTATCAACTTGACGGAGGCATTAAGTCACGCACTGTTAAGGAGTACTTGCGCGCCATCTCCCGCTCGAAATCGGCCGTCTGCGCGATCGACTCGAGCAAAAGGCCGACCCCGAGCGAAGCGCTGCTTTTCGCCAACACACTCTTCAAGTCATTTCTGCAGAAGACAGACATGTCAGTGGAGCTGTGCTCGTTGGAACGAAGGGGGTCGCGCGTACTTGGTCACCTCGCTGAAGCCCGCTGCAAGCACCGCTCCGACATTCCAGCCCGCCGGGAAAATGTGCGCGTTCTCCTCCTCGTGCGATTTCAATACGCGCCGGAACCAAGCGAAGCGTCGGGCGATGTTGTCGAGCTGGCCGGCTTCGGACGCTGCGCCGAAGATGCGGCGATAGTCTCGCAGGAGGAGGAGCGAGTACCACTTGAGCAGTGCGTTCCTATGGCGCGAGTCAGAGTCTTCTGGTGCAGACAAATTGAACAAAGCAAAATGACTGACTTGGCGTCGACTCCGAGGGCATCGATGACCAAACAGGCGTCCGTGAGCTGCGCATCCTTGCCAGCCCTGGCTGTCTCGTTCGCGAAGCTGTTCGGACTCGAAGTCTCAGCCATCTGACGGATGCGGGCGCTTGATACTGAGGGATCACGTACGACTCCTCGAACTCGCGCATGACTTGCGCGCGGAGGACGTTCTGCACTTCGTGGACGCCTCGACTCACGGCCGCGACTCGTTCGACACTCGAGTAAGTCTTGAAGAACGCCGAGAGCTCCTTGACGGCCCCGAGCGCTGAGGCGGTTTCGCGGTACTTGCGCGACCGAGCGAGACGCGTCAGCTGGTCAAAGGCGTTGACTGCCGGCAAGGTCGTCAGTTTGGAGCGGAGCTGCGGTACCAATCCCGCTGATCGCACCGAGCATCTGGAAGCGTTTCAGTGCGTTCATGCTCGCGACGAGGTTCCGCTTCGCAAGGTCTAGTGACTGGATATCGCGCGTAATCTCCCGGACGACGACCTCGCTTTCGGTCGCGGCGTCTCGGATCGCCGTTACTTGCGACAGCAGGTCCTGCAAAGGTCCTCCGGCGTCAGCTGCTAGTCTTTGAGGTGAGATGCACGCGTCACTCACGCCGATAAGTTCCTGGAGGTGTCCCATGGTCGTCGGGTCTTGGTCTCGGTCGAGCAAATCGGTCAACAGCTCGACCTCTTCCCGCAGCACCTGGATCTTTGTCCGAAGTAGCAGACCGATGAGAGCTGCTTGACTCAGGCTGGCCTCTGTAGAGCGTGTGCCGAACCAGCGTCAGCTTTCGAATCGGAGTGTCTCCCCACTTGAGGCGAAGACGGAAGCGACTGACCGTCCGGCAGCAACTCGTTGAGGACATCTTCGACTTGGACACCGCCGGCAGAGGTTCCAGATGCGCCGGCGCCGCTCAGGACAAAGCTATCGAGCGCGTCCCGTTCGGTTGACGATCCGCGAGTCGAACTCGCCGGCGACGTTGACGTTGCGGCTTGTCTCTTGGTCAACAGCGTCAACAGGAGCTCGGGAGGCAGCTCTGGCAGTTGTGCAGGCGGTTCAGAAGCTGCATCGGGAGGCAGCGCGATTGTCGGTAGCGTCATCGCCATACCCGCCGTGATGGTCTCAAGGGAGAAAAGAGCCGACGGTAACGAACGAGATCCTGCACACAGAGAGACAACGCCTCTCTCATGGGACTCGCTCGCACTCGAGTGTGTTCATATCCGATGCATTTGCAAATGTGTATCTTGAGACGGAAAGAAAGCCAGGCGGGGGAGGCGACCGCCGCATTACTCGCCCCTTTCCCTCCTCCTCCTTCCGGTCCTTTTCCACCTTCTTTCTTCGTACTCTTCTCTGTTCCGTCCTTCCTCCTCTTGACGCAACGTGTTCTCCTCGTCCGCTTAGCCGATCAGGTCGCCAAAGGCCTCCATGCCCGGCGTAGACTCCTTGACCGCCATCTCTGCAAAGTCGGACAAGGGCAAGTCTCAGCGGTCTGAAAGCCCGTCACGACGAAGACCATGCGACGAGAAGGAGCGTACCGAAGAAGCCGTAGATGATGGTGACGCAGAGGAGGATTCCGGTTCCCGAACCGAGAGCGCCGACGAGGTCGGCCGTGACGGACAAGAGACCGATGACGGCACCACCAAAGATGGCCGCGGTCGGGATGACGCGCTTCAGCTCCTTGTACATCGAGCCTTCGCGGTGGCCGGCGATGACCATTTGCTGGTCCTTGAGCTGCTTGGCAACGTCGCGCGGGCTCGAACCCGAGATCTCGATCCAGGTCTTGCTGAACAGGGCGCACGCCGACAGCATGAACGCGATGTAGATCGCCGTGTGGATCGGATCGGCGACGACTTCACGGAGCGTGCGCGGCGGCGACATGTAGTAGACAAGACCGGATCGGGCGAACAGCTGGGCCGAGTCCTCGAGCGGCTGCGGACGAGCGGAACGTCAACTCGGCGCACACGTCAGCAATCCGACAGCTTTGGCAAACACACCTCCCAAACGCCGATGAGGCGGACGAGCAGGTTCTCCGGGAAGCGGTTGAACAGCATCTGGCTGACGATGAAGACGTTGCTAGTCAAAGCAGACTCGAGCATAATCCTGCAGAAGCGCTGCTCCTCAGTAACGCACTCGCTTTCCGAAAGAGCTGCGTAATGCGACTCACGGCATGTTGGACGTGTAGAAGAGCTTGACCGGGTAGGTGCCACGCTGGCCGCGGAAGCGGTTGCTCTTGACGGGGATCTCGATCCGGAAGCCCTGGAGGTAGATGACAAGCGCAAACACGGCGACCGTCGCGACGAGGTTCATGACGTTCGGCAACCGCTCGCGGTAGAACGCCTCCTTGAGCGCGCGCGACTTGTCGTTCCAGGTGAACAAGAGGTGGAACAGGGCGATCAGGGCGCCTTCAAACTCGGGACCGCGACCGGTGTTGACGGTCGTCGGCGAGAACGCCTTCCAGACAATCGACTCGCAAATGTTGGTCGCGATGAACAGGTTGATGCCCGAGCCGAGACCGTAGCCCTTCTGGAGGAGCTCGTCGAGGAGGATGACGATCAGGGCGGCGACGATGAGCTGGAGGATGAGGAGGAGGCAGACACCGGCGCCGAGGTCGGACGGCTGGCCGTAGAGACCAGTCAAGACGTAGACAGTGGCCTGACCGAACGAGATGATCAGGGCGAGGACTGCGCGAGGAGAACAACCCGCACAGGGCAAAATCAGCGATTCGGGCCTAACGATCACGAGCGGGCATATACTCACGCTTCTGGGCAGCACCAAACAGGGCGCGGTCCTCCTTGAGCGTAAAGTCGACCTCGATGAAGCCGGCGCCCTGGAGGAGCTGGATGATCATGCCGGACGTGATGATGGGCGTGATGCCGAGTTCCATGAGCGTTCCTCGGTTCGAGGCGAGGATGACACGCATCCAGTACAGCGGGTCTGCGTACGCAAGTACCAAAGGCCACCAGTCAATTCCTCTCGTTCTGCAGAGTGAAGGAATGACAATCGCCGGCTCGGAGGGTGTGCACGCACCTGACGAATCAGACGAGACGATGCCATAGAGGGGAATCTGAGAGCAGACCAAGAAGACGAGGAGCGTGATTGCTGTCCATCCGACCTGCAATTGGAGAGTGTCACTATCTGCCCGCGGGGTGCCAATCTGGTCGGCCGGCAGTCCTCTCGCGCGCGCACCTTGGTGTTGAACGGGATCTGCGCGGACGAGCAAGTCGAGTTAGCAATGTCTTCGAAGACTGCGGCTACTGGATCCTCCTCGTCGCAGTTCGAGGCCTGCCGCGATGTGGGTTCATGCAGGACGAGCGATTCGGTGGCTCACCTTGCGATCCGGCGCCGAGACTTCGGGGATCAACGGCAAGAATGGCCGGACCAGATCGAGCATACGGAACCCTGCCATCTTGTGAGTGCGTGCCGGGGTGGACGAGTCGCCGCCAGGAGACGAGAAAAGGCGGAAGGCGGGTCGACGTGGGGAGCGGAAAACGGAACCCGGAGAAGCGAGCGAGACGAAACGGCGCAGAGGGGTAGCAAGGGACCTCTTTGCTCCGCTCGGTACTTCAAGAGGAGACGGCAAGAACCAGGCGGGGAGCGGCAGCGTGTTCTCCGCCGCCGGTCCATCCACGTCGCGCGACCTCTTTACCCTTTCTCCGACTCGACACTCGATCAAGAACGAACGGCATGCAAATACTGATGACAACGACAAGTTTATAGAGAACGAGGAAAGCTTCACAGTCGCTGAGCTTTCCGGTCGCCGTTCGCACGGTCGGCAAACGCCGTCGAGTCGGCCGCGATCACCTTCTGCAAGTGGACGCGCGCTCCGCCATACTTTGGCGCACGCAACTCGCGCTGGAGCTTGGTCGCGATCGCGCCGTACAGGCCCGGCCGACGCGAAAGCACGCGGTGGAACGCGTGAAGTCCGAGCCTGCGAAGGAGGGAGAGGTCAGAGACTCGCCGGTCTGGGGGAACGCACAGGTCGGACAGCGTTGCGACTGACCAGGTGACCCAAGAGCGTTTGAGCGCGAGCTCCGCCCCGAGAGCGTGCGCCTTCAGCGAACGCGACTGGTTCACGATAGCCGACCACTGGAAAGCGACGATTTGCTCGAGGGTGCCTGCGGAACCGGGCGGGCTCAGCCACCAGCCCTAGGACAGCACATAAAAGGAGCACAATCGCACCGTAGAGGAAGGCGCTCTTCCGCCTCGCGTCAATGCCCCACTCCTGCACGTACGCCTGAAACTTGAGCGCCACGACGAGGAGGCTCCTGTAGAGGTTTCCGTACGCCGTCGCGAGCGAGTTGTGCGCCGTGTCGACGTACATGATCCGCGAACGGATCTTGACAGCGCTGTAGAAAGACCGGCACGTCAGGCTTCCATTTGAAACCGATTCCCACAGGAAGGGATGCGCGCACCGGAACATCGCGTTCAGGAAAGCGCGGCCCGGCTTGCGGTGCCGCTGGATCGTAAGCAAGTCGGTCACGTCTACTCGCGCTGGGTCAGCAGGCGTATCAAGCGGCTGAAACGCCAGCTTGACGGCTTACCTTTCTCGGACGAGCCGGTGTTGAACCGGATCTCGAGCGTCTTCGTGTCGATAAGCAGACCGCACCAAGGGAAGTCTGCATCCTCCGAGATGTCAGCACGCGTCGCGCGAGAGCAGCCAACCTTGCTCACCATGTCCTTCGTGTAAAGGCGGTACGACTTCCGCCTCGGCGAGCGAGATGTCAAAGTTGGTGAGTCGCTTCTCGGGCGAGATCGCACAGCCGTAATCGGGTAGGCCTTTGAGAGCGATTGTCAGGACCAGCTGGAACCCGCACTACGGGGATGTCGCTTACCGGCGTCCATGACGCGCAGGAAGCGCGAGGCGAGTTGCAAGTCGGTCGTGACCAACAAAAAGTCGTCGACGTATCGCAGCAGAAGCTGCAGTGCCGAACGGTGAGCCAGCGAGTCGGGGGAATCGCACGCGATAAGGGAACGGACCGCTTCTTCAGCTTGCGTAAAGGCAAGGTGTGTCTTCTCCATGTCGCCGTAAAACAAGCTGCACAACAAGCTTGACAGAATTGACCCCTGCGGAATGCCCGTCTTCTGTCGATATACCCGACCGCTGACCTATAGATTCGCTACAGTCAGCGCGCATTCGCGCAGGACCAAGACTCGAGTGCGCACCTTGACGAGATTCGTCGTGATGTGCTCGCGGAGGAGCTGCATGAGTCGGTCGCGGCCTATACTCGTATAGAGAACCTACAGTCGAGTTGCATTCAGCGCGTCTGCGAATGGGCGAGGACGCGAATTGCGACTTACAGCATCCGAGAGAATGAGGTTGTGCAGGTCGTGCGCGAGCTTGATGGCTAGATCCTCGAACATGCCCAGCTCGCCTGCACTCCGTCGCTCTCGATGTGAGTGATCCATCAGAAGGGCCCCGGAGCGCACGAAAAAGGCTGACCGTCTGTGCACGCCGCGCGCTTGAAAGCCTTGAGCGAGGTGCCCGCTAATGGCGAGACTTGCGAGTAGCGCTGAATCCAGTACACAGTCTGGGCGCGCAGTCATCAGTACAGCAGGTATGATGATGCCACAAGGACGGCGCACCTCTTGCAGGACTCCCTCGACGATCTGCAGCAGCTTGTCTTGCTGAATCGTGTCGTACGCCGCACGCACGTCCACCTTGACGAAGTGAAGCTTCGGTCTGCATTGTGGTCATGGTCAGATACGTTGCGTGCAAGCTTCATCGATGTCACGCACAGCTTGTCTCCGGCGTAGCGACCCTGCAGGTCCTTCTTGAACAGTCGCAGCTTCGAGTAGATCTGCTGCGAATCCGTCACGAGCGACCCGACCAAGTGCGGTTTGCGCTTCTGCACATTAAGGTAACATATCAGCAGCGTCAGATAGCAGCTTCGGGTCAGAAGACATACCGTCTCGAAGGTGAGGACGTCGAAGACACCCTGCAGAATTTTATTGATTGGCTGGCCGACCTCGCGCCGACCACCGGCCTGCGAGCTCGGGAGTCAGTCAGGACCATATCCAGTCGGATGGGGCAGTGCGTCCTTACCGCGACTTTGATGGGGCGGCGGGCGAGATTGACAATGGGCCGGACTCCGGTCTCTTTCGGCAGCAACCGGACGAACGAGACGCCGAGCTCGCGGTCTCGCTGCAGAACGAGCGCCTCGACCTAGATCCATGCCCAGTCAGTGCGCGAGCCAGCAGCATGCATCAAGTCGGAGAGCTTACATGCGGGACCTTTTCGAACACGGACTCGCCGAGCTGCTTGAGCAGAGGCGCGCATAGCTTGTTCCAGTCGTCCTGGCGAAAGTAGAGCGGGCGGTTCTGATGCGTCACGGAATCGGTCACGTAGAACGCCGTCTGCGGTGCATTCCGCGGTTATCAGCCAGTGGCCAGGGTCGAGCAGGATGGCACTCACGCGGATCAGGTCGACCACGAACGAGTCGAAGAGCCAGACCATGAACTCGCTCAAGAGCTCGTGGCGCTTCTTGACGTCAGCGGTAGTCGTGCGTTGACGGGCTGCACTCGCCGATGCCGGCCTGAGCCATTCGCACTCGAGCATCGAAAAGCCTTGAAGCAGCGCGTGCACCGAGAGCGACTCGAAGCGGCGGTAGCGTACCATCTTTGCGATGTCTGCAGATCAGTAGAGGTCAGAGCGCGTGTCCTTTCGCGGATTCTAAGATGCTGCAGGATCGATACTCACTGGCCTTGACGACTTTGCGATTCGCTTCGGACCCCCAAAAGGCGTTTGGAACCACATCCCTGACGCAATCAAGCACGTAGCGCTCGACCTCGTAGACGGTGCACGCATAGTCGGAGAGCTTGGGCTTCTTCGTCTTCTGAGCGACAGCTTGTGTCTGACCGTGCGGGACGACCAGCGAAGCGTGAGAGACATCGAGCGACACCTCGCCATGGGACATTTGGGTCCGAAGCTCAGCGCTCATGTCCTGCGAAGGCGCATCTGTAAGCCGACGGCGGTGGAAGGTCGGAAACGGATTAACTCACAAGGACAACGCTTTGGTCCTCTTCGCTGACCTGGCGGCGCTTGAGCTGAAGGCGCTTCTCCGTCAGTCGACGGAAGCTCGACGAGTACTCGGGAAACAGCGCTCACGCGAGACGGGCAGCGCCGGTCCAGCAGCTTGCGGTAGTTGCACCTGGAGTGGAGGACGGCCAGCTTTTGCAGGAGCGGCAAGACCGGCTTGAGTCGCGCGGGCGTCTTGACGCTACCGAGCCTCTGTTCCCCGGTCATACTGTGTCAGCGTCTCGGAACAGTGACGCGCACGGAACCGCGGAGAGCGCAATGCACCTTGATCTCGAGTTCCCGGTCTGCATAATCGGGCAGGACGTCGAGGCTCGCTCGCGGTTTCGGACGTGTGAAGACGTTGTGCAGTCCAAACTGGCGCGGGAACACGTATTTGGCGAGGTGGCGTGCTGCAGCTTCCGAGTTGCCCTTGGCGGCGTTCGCGCGACGGTCGCCAACAGGGAGCGCTGTGGTAGAAGGATACAGGTTCGGTAGCCGCCCGAGGATATCTGTATGAGCGGGATCCGATCGTCAGAAGAGCACATTACCACGAGATCTTAGCGAGAGGGCTCACGCTTGGTTGACAAGCCGTAAGGGAGCTTGCCGCCAGTCCCTTTCGCGAGTCGATGATGATACATTTGATGCCGCGCAAGGACAATCGCGTTGTTCGAATTGCTGAGGAAGGTCAGATAGCCATCAGCGCACGCGAACCAACTCGCGCTACGCCCAGATACGCACAGCGTTTCGAGGCGCCTCCGCTTGACAGGTCGCTCGCTCGCTTCCGACGCGCCAAAGACACTCGTCGCTGACCGCGTCGGACGCAGGGTGTTTTTGCTGGGCGAGATCGGCAGAGCGTCGGGACCGAGATGAGGGTTCGTGCTTGACGTGGAAAAAACAGCTCCGTCGGGACACAGGAACGGCAAGGACCGAGTCGCGGCGAGTGGCGCGGCCTTGGGGAGCGCTGGCTCTCGCGCGCCTTCCGGAGTGTCGATCCTCACGTCAGGAATCTCGGCCTGGAGCTCCGAGACTGGGCGCGCGACCTGCTCGCCCTCCTCGACCGAATCGTCCGCGACTTCCTCAGTCGCCTTCCGCCTCCTCTTACGCTTCCGCGGTCTGTGCCGAGTCCTCCTCGACCCCCTGTCGTGCTTCTCGCGAGACTCGTCAAGCGTCTTTAGATCGGCGACGGGCGTTCCCGAAATTTGCATCAGGCACGCGTTTGGGAGCGGGAGGAAGAGCGCCGTGTCGGGCGACGAGAGGAGGTCGATCAGCCAGTCAGGGTTGACGCTGCGATCGTGGGGAGCGCGGGGTATCTCCAGATCAGCTGCTGTTTATCGGAGCAGGCAGAGCGCGGGCATACCGGGCGGCGAGCTGATCCCAGTCGCGCGAGGCGATCAAGGACGCGAGGACCGTGTTTGGAAACACCTCGACAAAGCCGTGCTCGAGTTGACTCCGCGTCCTCGCGAGCTGCCTCGTTCGGTCCGTCTCCTGTAGATGTACGCTCTGCATCAGCGACAGCGTAGGAGGGCAGGAACCGGAGAGAGAGGGGCGCACGAGCCGGTACCCGAATGCGAGGACATTCTTCGGAGTTGCGAATGCGACGTTGCCCGCTTTCTTCTCGCGGTAGTACTCCTTCGCATGGGCAGCGAAAAGGCGTTGCTGGACCTGCTCGATGATCTAGGAGCAACAGCGGGGCGTCAACTCACATCCGCAGGCTTCTCTGGACGGGAGGCCCCTCGTTCGAAATCACTTCGGACATAGCGGCTCCACTAGCTCGACCATTTGCCTCGTGCGAGAGTTTAGGCGCTCCAGTCAAGCTCCTGCTCGCGACGACCGTCTCCCCCACCAACCGCTGGAACGATTCCGAGTCGTTCTGCCTCGTCACAGTGCCTCCTTGAGCTGGGAGAAGGTCTCTGAGCGTGCATACGGTCGAGTAGTACTGCCTCAGAAGGTTCTGAGTGAAGCTGAGCGAGAATGAAGGCAGAGGCGCCGGTTCGCCATTCTTGTTGTGGTCGAGTGACATCCCGTGCCTCGTTCAGCTCTCACTAGCCGAGTCGTGCCGGAGTCGCGAGGGGTTCCTAGCGCATTTAGAGCTCCGCTGTAGCTGAATTCGCTCCTCACAGAAGCCGAGGCGAGCGAGGACTGATCGGTCGGGAGCCAAATGTCAACGAACCAGGGAATGACATCGTTCTCCTCTCGCCGCGCGCAACTCGGCTTAGCAGGCGTACCAGTCTAGCTTGATCACTGAGCTCTGCCTCTCGAATCCCTTGGTGGCTGGACTATCGACTCTGTCCTCCCATCGCCTTGACCCGCTTCGTCTCTCGACTCTAAACGCGACTCGTCGACCATGTCGGCAAAGACGGGCGCATACGGCGCAAATTCGAAGGTAAGGGTCGCTAGCCTGCTCTAACTACCGCCGTGAATGTGCTGCTGACACTCTACGCGCGCTCGCTCGCAGTCCGATACCAACTTTCGAGTACGTCGACTCTTGCCCTCGAGGCTGCTGATTCGCTCGCTTAGCTCGTTGCCGAGCGCATCAGCTGCACCCTCTTGGTCGAGTCATCGGCTGACCTGACTCTCCCCCTGGCCCCACAGAAAACATGGGACCAGAAGGAGTACGAGGACAAGGCCAAGGCCAAGGTGCGCTCCCGTTCCCGCTGCCTCGATCGAGATGATACGTCCGGAACTGAAGGAACTCTGCGTGTAGGACCAAGAGCTCGCCGAGAATGCAAAGGCGGCCGAGGAAGCCATGCAGCAAGGTCCGTCGCAACCCTGTCCCCGGCCGCCATCGTGTCCGCTCCAGGTCTCGCCAGCTGACTCGATGCTACTCCCTGCGTGCTCTCGGCAGGCAAGCGGCCACCACGGAAGAAGGAGGACCTGCCGAAAGCGACCGAGGCGATGAAGGCGCGCGACGTCCCGCTCGACCTCGACAAGAATTTGAACAAGACGATCGTGATCGATGCGAGCGTCGGGAGCGGGCAGAAGCAACCGGGCTTCTACTGTGACGTGTGTCGGAGGACGTGCAAGGACAGCGCGCGGTATTTGGACCACATTAACGGCAGGAACCGTTAGTCGGCTTCATCTTCGAATCCGAGTGTCGCGGCGTGCCGCGCGCTCTCGCCATTCCTACCTTTCGCTCTCGGCTGACAGTGCGCGCCAATATCTTCGCAGACTTGCGACGACTCGGCCAGACGACCAAAGTCAAGACGTCGACCTTGAATGACGTCCGGCTCAAAATCGCCGAACTGCGCGAAAAGTCGGCGGCCGCCGCAGACAAGAAGCAGTACGACTTTGAGCAGCGGATCAAAGAGATCAAGCTCGCCGAAGCGAAGGAGAAGGAGGACCAGCGGGAAGCAAAGCGGAGGAAGAAGGAGGAAGAGCGGCAAAAGGCCGAAGACGAGCTGAACAAGGGCGCCGACAAGGATATGATGGCGATGATGGGCTTTGGTACGTTCGGAGGCGGCGCCAAGCGGTGATGCGGACCTTGTGTATAGTCGTGGTACGATCAGACGTTGTTGTATGAGCACCTCTTCGCATCGCTTTCTCCCGTCGAGAAAGCTGGTTTCTCGCGGGTCCCGAGGTGCAGCGTGCTTGAGGTGTCTTTCCCCGACGGCAGTGTGGCAAGGAGCAAGAGTGAGCGCGCTTTGCCTTTCCCAGCTTTAAGCGCCGGGCATCATAGAGAGACAAGCTACAAAGGGACGACGAGATCGAGCGAGAGCGTTGCAGCGAGACCAGTTCAGGTTCTACACGTCGAGCTACACAGCCCTCGCGTCCACATAGCGTGGGCGGAGGGAACAGGTTCAGAAAGGTGCACATCCACCGCGCTGCGCCGTACAGCCTCTCACACCCGGAGGTGCTCAAACGAGGCCGGAC